>OVAP01005523.1:1247-12925 GCA_900406295.1 Aurinia saxatilis | reverse complement strand
TATAATATGGTGCCAAAAAAACGGAGAGGATACAACTTTAAAAATAAAAAAATGTTGACCGTCTTAATAAACAATAAAAAAACAAAATTTACTATATTTTCTGAGTTTTCTCAGAACATGGGCATTTTGATTTGCTTCGGAAGAAGCTCTTAAATCACTGAGTCGAGTAACGCCACTGCGAGAAGAGAAACAACGTTCCGTACTTTAAATTCCTCAAAAACCTAATCCTCNCTATAATATGGTGCCAAAAAAACGGAGAGGATACAACTTTAAAAATAAAAAATTTTTGACCGTCTTAATAAACAATTAAAAACCAAAATTTACTATATTTTCCGAGTTTTCTCAGAACATGGGCATTTTGATTTGCTTCGGAAGAAGCTCTTAAATCACTGAGTCGAGTTACGCCACTGCGAGAAGAGAAACAACGTTCCGTACTTTAAATTCCTCAAAAACCTAATCCTAGTCGTCTTCTTCGCAAAACTTTCCGAAACTCTCGAAGAAGCGTTTCATCAGATTCTGATTCTTCACTCGCCTTCTCTTCGAAACTCAAAATCGGAAGGTTCTGTTTACCGATTGATTCTTCTCGTCTCTCGCTCTCGTGTAAGTACGTTTCCTTCCTTCGTTCGTTTATCCGGTTAGGTTTTGTGTTTCCGGTGAGATGTTGATCGGTGATTTCGAGGGGGTTTTGGTGTACATAGGGTTTCCAGAGAGTCGTATTTTACTTTGGAAGAGTGATTTCAGTGTTCTAGGGTTTGATTAGTAGGTTTCGTTTCTGGAATTGTGACTCTGTGATCGAATTTTTGGCTGTGAAATGTGTTTCTAAGAGTACGCATTTTGTGCTAGGTGATTACAGAGAAGATGAAGAAGAATAGTTCGAGTAAGAGGACTATGTCGACCAGATCCGTAAAAGCTTCAACTAGTCCCTCAAAGGAGCAAGAAACATCTGGTTTAAGGAGGTCAAGCCGGGGGACACCAACGAAGAAGCCGGTAACTCCAGCTTCTAGTACTAGAAAGTCGGAGAGGCTTGCTCCCTCGCCTGCTTTAGCTACGGAAAAGTCTGGCGGAATGGAGAAGAAAGATACAGTGCGAGCAAGTACTTTGCAAAGGTATGATAAGGGAAGGAATGAAGCCTCTCAGAGTTCTAAAGGATTATATAAGTCTGGCGGAATGGAGAAGAAGGATACAGCGCGAGCAAGTACTTTACAAAGGTCTGATAAGGGAAAGAATGAAGCCTCTCAGAGTTCTAAAGGACTAGATAAGTCTGGTGGGATGGGAAAGAAAGACACAGCAGGAGCAAGTACTCTACAAAGGTCTGTTAAGGGAAAGAGTGAAGCCGGGCAGAGTTCTAAAGGATTAGATAAGTCTGCTGGGATGGAGAAGAAAGACACAGCGGGAGCAAGTACTTTCCAAAGGTCTGATAAGGGAAAGAATGAATCCTCGCAGAGTTCTAAAGGGTCAGATAAGTCTGGCAGGAGTCCAGACATTTCAGGGGATATTGAACAGAGGAAGGATTTAAAGAAAAGGAACGTAGAAGAGTTGGAAAATAAGATTAAAAAAAGGGTGCCTAAAATGACAGGCCGAGCTTACAGGGCATTGTTTCGAAGGCAGTTCAAGAAATCTGCAGCATTAGGTAGTTTCTTGCTTTTTTAAAAAGTCATTTGAAGTGAAACCTATAATCCTTCAGTTGTGTTTGCAAAGGTGGAACTGTCTTTAATTTCCGCAAATCTTAAATACAGTGGGAAAAATGTTTTTGTAACGAGTTCTTGTCTCTTTACAGAAAACCAACTCAGAAAGAAAGATACTGGTACGAACCAGACTGATGGTGATGGTGCTAAAGATGTTGCAGCAAATTCTGCACAAGCTGCTCATGAAGCCTCTATAGAACGGGAAGCATCTCCCGTGTGCGACCTGATTCATCAACCAGGTCATATAAAGGAAGTTAATGCTTCTTCAAATGACGATGAACTACTAGTTGTTGGTTGTTCTCGCCGCATACCCGCAGGCAATGATGATGCTCGAGATGGTATCACAGATTGTCCACCACATGCGAATCTAGAATCCAAAAGGATGCCAGTTGGCCAAACTACTTTAGAGAAGGGCATTGATATTTCTCTGGAATCAGTAAGGGACACGGAAAAGATGGTGCGTGATCCTTCCCCTATGGTTGAAATTGGGGATGACAGCGTTATTGGTTCACCATCTGTGTATTCAGAAACACAAAAGCTTCTTGTCAGTAAAAATAGCTTAGAAACCGTCATTGATTTACCTTTGAAAAGAAAAAGGGACACTGCAGAAGTGGTGATGGATGCATGTGGTATAGTTGCAAACGGTGATGACTGCATGATGAGTTCTGATGGGGTCATTCCATCTCCATCCAGGTGCAAAGCAAGTAATTTACCCGAAATGTGCAGAACATGCAAAAAACGGCAAAAGTAAGAATTCTTGAGTATTGTGTGTCTTTTGTAGCAATCTGGGAATTGTGTTCTACTACTGATTTGAACAGATAGTTTGATCTTTAGGTTAGATTTTTTAATAAAGTAAATTTTGGATTGTTATTTAGTTGTACAAAAATTTTGAAGGGGCAATGGTGATACTGAGAATCTGAGTGTTTGCTCCTGCATTTCCCAGGCGGTTCAAGAATCTGATCACGGGACACAGGTTGGTATCTGTTTGCGTTATTTAATAGCAGCCTATAAAATAGTTAAATTTAACTATCTTTTTACTTGTAAATTGCAATTTCTTATCTACATTGCGTTAGCATTTGATGGAAACTGGACCGGCTACAAGCAGAGACTATGGGGAGAACAGGCAAAATATGCAACAAGATAAATCATCGATGTACCCAGAGTACTGGGTTCCAGTGCAGCTATCAGATGTACAGTTGGAACAGTACTGTCGGACTCTCTTCTCCAAGTCTTTATCTCTTTCTTCTCTAGCTAAGAATGATCTTGTTGGAGCTCTCGAAGAAACTCTCACCTCTGTCAGGAAAGTAAGTTTAGTTGATTACAAGTTTTATATATCCATGTAATTGTGCGTTATATCCAGTTGATACCGGTGCTAAATAGAAGAAATCAATATAGATAAGGTGTTCACTGCATTGCTCCTAAGAAAAAGAAAGAAAGCATCATGTGTTTCAGTTTCACGCTCCTAATAGTTTGTTCACTGCATTATGTCTTTCGATTTGATGTTTTTGTGAAAATGTTTTGGTCTATTTATTTTATGCTTTTCCGGAACACATAGAACTTGTAGGGCAAATAAGACAGTTTAGGATTTGCCTAGATATCTGGTTACTGCAGCATCATTTTCTCAAAAAAAAATTCTCTATATTAATGTGTAAAGATAATTTACCGTCGTCTTATGTTTGCAAATTTTCTGACAGACCTGTGACCATCCATATCTTGTGGATCCAACTTTGAAACAACTTTTCTCCATGAATCTGGAGTCGCCTCTCGTGGATGTAGAAGTCAATGCAAGTGGGAAACTTCGCCTCCTTGATCCGATGCTTACTCAGATAAAAAAGAACAATTTAAAAGCAGTTGTTGTCTATCAGGTGTGGTTCCGTTACCTATGAATGGGGATGGGTCTCTATTCATGAATATGTCACTTAGTGCATTTTAACATATACATATATGTATCCTGGCAATTAGTTCTTAGAATAGAATTCTCTTTTGTGTTGAAATTTGCGGATGAAGTATGGTTTTTATCATGTAATGATGAACGTGAAGTAGCCTTAAGTTAGCAGCTGGGATGATGAGATATTCTCAAACTTAAAATTTTCTTCTCGTCTTCTTTTCTTTGCCGATATCTCAGTCTCATGCATGTTTGAATTACTGCCTATTTTGTTCGACAGGCAACAGAAAACCCTTCGGTGTTTCAGCTTGGTACTATTCTCGAAGATTTTTTGATGCACAGATTTGGTTTAGAATCTTATGAGCATGTGATCTGTCCCAAAAAGAAGAATGCGATCAATAATTTCAACAAGGAGAGTCAGTGTTTTGTTCTGCTGTTGGAAAGACGTGCCTGCAGTCAAAGCATTAAACTCTTGCGGGCTGAGGCTTTTATTGTTTTTGGAAGCAGCTTGAATCCTTCGCAAGATGTTAAGTTGTTAGAGAGGATTAAGATCGAGTCGCATTCTGAAAGAACTAAAATATTCCGGTTGTACTCTACATGTACAGTTGACGAAAAGATCCTGATTCTGGCTAGGCAGAGGAAGCCTCTAGAGAACCTAAACCGTCTTCTCACGCATGCACTTCTCATGTGGGGGGCTTCATATTTATTTGATAAGCTATATCAGTTTCATAGCAGTGAAGCCGCAGAATCAGGATTTTCATTTAAACAATCTATTATGGACGGTGTTATTCATGAATTCTCTTCCATACTTCCGTCCAAATTTGGAGAAGAAAATGAAGGCAAGCTGTGTCTACTTTTGAAAGTCAAGCATGCTCAGGGAACTTACAGCACTAGTTCTACTTTATTTGGTGAAGAACATGTTAAGTTGTCGGATGAAGATAGTCCAAATATATTTTGGACAAAGCTGTTGGGAGGAAAGAATCCTACGTGGAAGTACTGTTCAGGTAGTACTCATAGGAATCGGAAAAGAATACAGTATTTTCAGGATTCTGAAGAGAGTGATAAAATTGGAAATGGTGGAAATGCGAAGAAGCGAAAGAAGGCTTCTGACGATTTTACTGATCCCCCAGTAGGTAATGATGAAAGAAAAGGCTGTGGGAAGGATCACACGGGTAAAATCGTTCAGTACCTACTCCTATACCTCTAGTTTTCATTGAATTTTGCAACTATTTTACTGACTGTATTTCTGATAGGGACATTGGTCTTAGGTCTCTCATCAAGTAGATCTGCTTGTGGTCCATCGAATGGAAATGATGCTTCTGGCTCGGATTCTAGGGCCAATTTTATCTCCGGAATCCCAGAGGATATGTTAGCTGGGAGTGATTGGAGAAAAATGCCGCATGATTCACAGAGGAGTCTCCATGCTGTTTTAAAGCCAGAGATGGCAAAACTTTGTCAAGTGTTGCATCTTTCAGTAAGTCCTTTTCACCTGCACAGCCTACTTTTACAGATATGCATATATCACAGATTGTAACTAGAATTGTTACTTTATTTCAAGTTACAGTCGATGTGAATTCTTGGTGTTCAACTATATTCTGTCCATCTTTTATCTGGCTTCATGACTAATGCTCTATTAATGTTAAGCAACTGCTGCACAATACAGTACATAGTTAATAGTTATGTGCCTCACTCCCTTCACCGTTTGTTGAAGCAAAGAAAGACTATGTCTGCTTTGCATGATCTATATGTGGGGAGTTATATTTAAGCTTAGGCCTCTGTACCTGGCAGAGTAAAGGCATGGCACAGCCCTGTCTATTGTATTGCAATAATTTATCTGTTTGCCGCCGGTATGGTTTAGAGACTGGTATATATACTGATGCCATTAGTTTTGTGTATATCAGCTTATAAATATTTCCACTTCCATGTGGATACTGAATACTTCTGCGATTTTCTCAGTGCACCATCTCTTAAAGCACACTAAAAGGTATATCTGCCATGTTTAATTGGTTGTTTTCAGGAAGATTTGACAAGCATGGTTGTAAAATTTCTCGAATATGTTATGGAGAACTACCACGTATGCAAAGAGCCAGCCACTTCATTGCAGGCCTTTCAGATAGCCCTGGTATGACAGCTTTCACTTTGATTGTTTATGCAGTGGTTCCTTCATTAGTTCATTGTCTGACTTTTTTAATTTAATATTCTCAATCTAAAGGCATCACCAAAAGTTTTAAGTTTCCTATCATAGAATAACAAATTTCATCCACTGCATGAATTATGTTAGCTACTAATGACTAATAAAACCTATGCTTAATAGCCACAAAGTAAAGCCTTTGATTGTTGCATAATATATAAGTCACATTATATACATTCTTAATAATGCACTTTCAGAGTTGGATTGCTGCAATCTTAGTAGAGCAAAAAATTGAGTTTGAAGGATCTCTGGTCCGTGCAAAATCTGAATTAGCTTTTGGTTGCTCTAGAGAAGAGGTAGATTATGTGTATTCTATTTTGTACTGCATGAAGAGTCTATTTCTGGAACGCACACAAGGAGGTTTGAAGTTGGATTGTGCTGAGAAGGGAAGTAGCCGTTATCGCTTAGCTATTAAAGATATTGAGAAGACTATCAGCGACATCAAAAGGAAATACAAGAAGCAAGATCGAAAGCTTGAAAAAAACCACGAGGAAGAAAAGGTGGAGCTGGTGAATAAGTATGCAGATATGACGCGGAAACTTGAAGAGGAAAAAAAGGTGGAACTAGCAGTAATTCGTTTTCAGTGTGCCAGGACAAGTAGCTTAGCGTACGAAATCAAACGGCTGGATCATGATTATGATAGAAAGTTTGATGAAATCACAAGTGAGAGGGATGAACGCCTTAGAAGTCTAGAGCAGATACACGAGGCTGCAAAGAAGAAATCGGCCGAGGATAAAGCCTGTTGGATTAGTCGGATAGAGAACTGGGTACAAGCTGAATTAATAAATTGTGCCCCAACCAAAACTGGCAACAACAAGCATTTTAGTGGAATATTTTCATCAAACACATCCAAAAATGCTCCTGATGTACAGACTTGCAACGATGCTAATGGTGACACTACTTGCGCCGATATGGATTGCATGGTTTCCGAGGGAAATCAAGTGCCAGAGGCAGAAAACACATTAGGAACCATGTCGGGTGGCAGCACTCAACAAATTTATGAAATGATGGCTTCAAGAAATGCCGAGGCGATGGGTGTCTCAACCTTGTCGCATGAACAGCCTACAGACAGTTCCGCTACAAAGAGCCAGTCCACTTCTACCACTTCTCCTGAAGTTTTGATTCCTGCTGGCTGTCAAGAGGGATTAACGGCCTTGAACGTGCAGTTGTCAGAAAAGCAGAGTTGTGATAGAGTGACATCAGCTGCACCAGATGAAGATGTTTCCTCAAGGTTGCCAGAGATATCCCAGTCATTTGCAAATCAGCCAGAGTCTGCCTCCCCCGATATTTCTTTGAATAGAGATAAGCCTTCGGCTGCAAAAGAATATAACAGAACAAGTCACGTTGGCTCTGATTCAGAGAACATTTTGGATCAGCAGCACGAGAAAGCTTGTTCTATTGACAAGGAGATTCGTGACGAGTTGGAGTTTCCTCTGCTACACCCTGCGTTTGTGGTAGACAGTCGGAAGTCTGCTGCATTAGATAAGGTGGTACTTACTACCCTTAAAACTCTTGATCCTTTGTTCATACAATCTTTTATAATACTCATTCTCCTTTTTCTTCAAAAACAACGGTACTGATCAGATGCCCTTTTTGCTTATTAAATTGACTTTTCTGAACAGGGTGATCAAGATATATGTCCTATGCTTTCTTCGCTCGCTGGAAAGCAACCTGACACAGCAGCAAATATTCAGGGGGAAAATATTGAAGCAGCAATTGAGCCTCAGCCAGCTGGATCAGAAACATTAGGGACTGGTGGTTTTGCAGCGTTAGAGCAGGTCTCTATTGATATCTCTTTTGCTGGTTTAAAGTTATCAGACTGTGTAATGCTCATTCTGAATGTCCTGTGTGAAAGAATGAGAATTTGGTTTCTGACCAGGTCTCAGTTTTATTTTAAATTGACTCTCTGGACAGGGTGATCAAGATTCACGTCCTTTGCCATTCTCAACAGCTGAAATTCAGCCTGAACGAGCAGCAAACATCGAAATGTCAGCTGAGTCCCACATAGCTGGTCTAGATGCAGTAGAGATTGGTGATTCTGCAGTATCAGATCAAGTACTTATTGCATCAACATAATGCTCTCTTTTATTGCTTTTTTTTTTACATCTTTGTAATGCTAGTTCTGGATTTACTGCAGAGAACAATTGGTGCTCAAGATGCATGTGCTCTGCCATCTTCAGTGGTTAGATCTCAGTCCGACCTAGCAGCAAACATTGAGGGCCGAAATATCATTTCAGTGGCTCAGCTTCACACAGCTGGATCAGATGTAGTAGAAACTGGTGGTTCTGCTGCATCAGATCAGGTACTTATTGCCTCAACCTAGACTTTTTCTTTTTGGTAAAAATAATAATTAATCTATGTAATGCTCGTTCTGGATATCTTGCAGGAAACAATGGGTGCTCAAGTTCCAAGCTCTCTGCCATCTTCGTTGGTTGGAACGCAGTCTGACTTAGTAGCAAACACTGAGGGCCAAAATATCACTACAGTGGCTCAGCTTCACACAGCAGGATCAGGTGCAGTAGAAACTGGTGCTTCTGGTGCATCAGATCAGGTAGATGTCTCTGATTAAATACTCTTTTGTTGGTTTTAAGCTCCAATTTTTTTTTTATGTCTGTTGTCAATAACAGTCGTTAATGATCCAATTTTATCTTTTCTTGTGAATTTGACTTTTTGGACAGGTTGCTCTGGACGGATCTCCTCTGCCATTTTCTTCGCCTTTAAATCATTTGGACACAGCAGATAACATTGAGGGCCTAAACAACACATCACTCGTTGAGCATCGCTCGACTGGAGCGGGTGCAAGTGAAATGGAAACAGCAGAGCCTGGTCCCCAAGTAGAGCATTCAACTGTTGCAAGTCAGTAACTACCTTGTGCATTTAAGCATAACGTAGGTGTTTGCCAAACTGCTAACGTTCTGATTCCCTTTCTGCAGATAACCTTGTACAGCTTGTCAATGAAGTTGGTGTGGACCCTTCAGCCGGTGTAACAGCTCCTATTCCATCACTTCTTAACAATGGTGCGGGACAGAGTGCCATTCAACCTGTTCCTCAGATTCCTTTTCCGATGTTCAGTGACCCGTTTCAGTATGAACTGGAGAAGTTGCGGAGAGAATCTGAGAACACAAAGAAGAACTATGAAGAAAAGGTGACTTATCCTTAATACCCAGTTACCTTAAGTATTGGTTTCTGCTTCACACTGGTTCATTAACTCTCAATTGTTTTTTTTTACCAGAAATCAATCTTGAGAGCTGAACGCGAGAGAAAGATGGCTGAAATACAAGCAGAATATCAAAGAAAATTCCAAGAGGCAGAGGCCGAGCACAAGGACAAAGTGACAGAGATAGACAAAAAGAAGAGTCTCGTTATAATGAACAAACTGCTAGCGAGTGCATTCTTGTCCAAATGTACCGACAAGAACGCATCTCATCCCTCACCACCTCCAAGGGGTAAGTGTTCAAATAACAGAGCAAACTGGTTTTTAGATATAAAACGTTGAAATCATAATAGCACCTTTTCTCCAGGTAAAATTCAGCAGCTGGCACATAGAGCAGCAATAGTGAATGCACTGAGGAATGCCCTTCCTCCAGCTTCAGCCCAATCTTCAGCTGCTTCAGTTCTGCCTTCATTTCCTCTGCAGCTTCAGGCATCCTCTTCACAATCTCCAGTACCTCGACCACCAGGCCTCCCTCAGAATTCTGTGCTCTGCCCAATGCCGCAGCCAAGACAGCCTCTCATCTCCAACACAGGTCCATCCTCATCAGCTTCTCCTGCGACAAATTCAGCTGTCACTGCAAGGCTACGCTCTCCCGCACCGCATCTAAACCCATTTAGATCATCCTCTTCAACTCCCACCACCACAGTTCCTCCAACCTCATTGGCATATTTGAATGCTTTACTTCAGTCGCAGCAGCAAGGACAGCATTCACAAGAACTTAACTTGGGCAGTGGGTTGCAAAGGAGCAATGATCTGGTCTGTCTTTCAGACGACGAGTGATCTAAAGGTCATGGTTAGGGTACAGTAACTAATATAGAGTCATATCATCTGAGAAGTAGGTTCCCCATAAATATTGACGAATGACGAGTATGTTTGGGATTGTGACTTTAGGAGTCGGGATTTGATCAGATCAGTGAATTTGTGAGTACGTCTTCTTGAAATGCGACGTTCGAGTTCCGTGTACAAGTAATGAATAAAATATCTAACTTAGTAGGCAGAACACCCAAAATTAGATCATTACAATTAATCATCTTAAGTTTCGAAGTCAGATTTTGACAATTTTCATTTTAGAAATATTGATATGAGATGCTTATGCTCGCGGTTGACATTTAAGATGGGAGTGTGATGATATTAAAAGATTATTACTTCAGTAAAACAAAAAATATCATAGACATCGTACAAATATTTTTTCGGAAAGGAATTTTTTTTTTAGCACCGAAAGGTATGTTGGTTTTGGAAATTGAGAAAGAATAGGAAAAAAGAGGTGGGTAAAATTTATGTGGCAACGCGTGTTTTGTAGTGAATGGTCAGATAAAGAATGTTTCAATTTATCTCTATCTAACTTCTCATTTAAGATTAAGTAAAAAAGGATTTAAATGTATATAAATTTTCATCTGAGGAAGTTTTCCTCTGAAATTATCTTGCATTTTCCTTTTCCTTTTTTATTTAGGTTGAATAAAAGTCGTAAAAGAAAAGAAGTTTAACAAAATTAAAATTAAAAATCTATATGCAGTTAATAAAAGTCTTTAGTCGGCTAAAAAGAAGTCTTATATATATATATAGATTCTAGATGTTTACTAAATCTTTTAAACAGAAAAATTCGCTTCTTCCTAGTGTTCTACAACCGCTTCTTCTTTTTCTACAAGTCTGATCAACTCTCTCCATCACCAATTCTCTAAAAACCTAATCGTTTTCCCAATTCTTTAACCCTCAACAAGATGGAGAACTCGAACGATCTCCCCAAAACCCTAGACTCTGAATCTCCATCCGTTGACTCTACTCGTTCCCCTCGAGGCTTCCGTTTCTCTAAGGTACTCTCTCAGATCGAATCTGTTTTGCTTTTCTTTATGTGGGTCATGCGAAAGTTTCAATTTTTATCCATCTAGGGTTTGACTAGTGTTGATCCATCAATCCTGAATTCTTAATTAGGGTTAGGTTTTAAAAATTGTGTGATTAAGACTTGTTTTCTTTGTGGTAATTTTGCAGAGCCGATGTGCGATTTGTTTAGATGAGATGAGAAAGGAGGAAGGGAAGGCTATATTTACTGCAGAGNAATTCTCAATTAGGGTTAGGTTTTAAAAATTGTGTGATTAAGTCTTGTTTCTTTGTGGTAATTTTGCAGAGCCGATGTGCGATTTGTTTAGATGAGATGAGAAAGGAGGAAGGGAAGGCTATATTTACTGCAGAGTGCTCTCACTCTTTCCATTTCGAGTGTATAACTAAGAATGTGCAATTCGGAAACAAGACTTGTCCTTCGTGTAGGACTGAATGGAAACAAGTTCCTTCGTTTTATGTGTCTCCTCCTCCTCTAGCTCCTCCTACCTTTGCTGCTCCGGCTTCTGCTCAAAGGGGTTTTGAAGATGATGAGTTTTTACCACACGGAGAGACTCAAATCCGTAGTGGTTCAAGTGTCGCTGCTGATCGTGAAGCGGTCGAGATTACTCTGTTCCCTGAAGTCTCTGCTGTTGCCAAAGGAGTCACTCGTAATGATTTCGCTGTTTTGGTTCATCTTAAGGCAGAGGAAGGTGTGAGTGATGATGATGATGCTATGTCTTCGTCTTCTACTCGTGCTCCTTTGGATCTCATTACCGTTCTTGATGTGAGTGGGAGTATGGTAGGATCGAAGCTTGAGCTTATGAAAAACGCTATGGGGTTTGTGATTCAGAATCTTGGTGAGATGGATAGGCTCTCTGTTGTTTCCTT
>OVAP01005522.1:0-12929 GCA_900406295.1 Aurinia saxatilis | reverse complement strand
GGGCCTCGGTGTTTGCTAGCATCTCTCGAGTATGTTGAGATAAAAAAGCCACTGATAGGGGGAGACATGGAGATGAAGATGAAAGTAGTGGGTTACTTACTTGAGAAGTCAACAATCCTCAAGAAACTGACTTTTAGCTTGGGAGATTCGAAAGAGGGAGAAGAATCTGTCATCCTCAGGGAAGTCAATGCTTTTCCAAGACTCTNACTGATATCCTTCAAGTCTTTGAGTATTAAGTGTATGAGAACTCTCTTTTGTAATCGTATCAATATGATCTATCGATGGTAAGAAAGATCGTATGTTCTCTGTATACTTGCATATTCTGGAAGCTGTCAGGAACCTAAAGATATGCTTCTCCACTAGTAAATCAGATTTGGAGTAGGAAAAGCAATTAACTCCAAAAAGGAGAAACAAAATTAATTGCTCATTTTGGCCTGATAATTACACTGACTACTTTGCTTCCTTCTAATCGTTCACTAATTAAGCATCTCATGGTTAATGGTCCCGGTGATATTTTCATGCTAAGTCAACCGGCTTCCCTTGTTAAGGTGGACATCCAGACTGATTTTGGCTTGGATGTTGAACCGTACTTTGATCCAAATGATCTACCAAAGAGAAATATGATTTGTAATTTTCTACTCGGGATCTCTGGTGTCAAAGATATGAAAATCTATTCTACTACTCTTAAGGTAACATATGTTCAGTTTGCTTTTTGGATGCTTAGATTCATCATGTGAGTTTGTCCTGATAGTTTTTCTTTCTTTCTTGCAGGTTCTCTATGATTACTCCAGATGTGAACCACTATCCTGATTTCGTAGTCTCGTTTGCTTGCGTGTTCAATTCTGGGACTACAATTGGAAATTGCTGCCATTCTTTCTTGAGAGCTGTCCAAATCTAAAATTTCTTGTCGTGGTTACGATTGATTACTTTAACGTTGTACTTCCTTTTTTTTGTAACGCAAATGGTAAAAGGATCCTACATTTAACTTGTTTTATCAATTTTGATTGTACTTTTAGGAATTTATGGACTACCTGGTGCATGAGAGAACTGATATTCTGCCTGTGCCTCGGTGTTTGCTAGCATCTCTCGAGTATGCTGAGATAAAAAGGCCATATAAAGGGAAGGACATGGAGATGAAGATGAAACTAGTGGGTTACTTACTTGAGAGGTCAACAATCCTCAAGAAACTGACTCTTAACTTGGGAAATTTGAAAGAGAAAGAAGAATCTGTCATCTTCAGGGAACTCAATGCTATGCCTAGACTCTCTAGTATGTGCCAAGTTGTTGTTCGTTGGTACGTTGTAAGTCTTTGAGAACTCTGTTTTGTAATCTATCTTGATGATCAGTAGATTGTAGGAAGATCATATGTTCGGTATACTTGCATGTTCTGGAAGCTGTCAAGAACCGAAAGATGTGCTTCTCCACTAATAATTCAGACTTGGAGTAGGAAAAGCAATTGACTCCGAAAAGGAAAAATAAAATTGTGTGTGATGGACTTTTTTATTGATAGTTTGTAATCTAGTGTGCACAGGTTGTTTTTTCTACGAATGCGGGGAAGAAGAATGTGGTCTTTTTATGCTACATGTACAGTGTGCCACAATCTCAGAGCCATTGGTCCATGGAAGTCATATGCATCCTTTTTTCCTAACATCCAAACCAAGGGAAGAAAGAACATGTTCGATTTGCAAATATAATGTTAAAGGAAACATTCAATTGCATTGAGGAGTGCGACTTTTCTTTGTGTTTCAAGTGTGCTACTATACCTCAAAAGGTGAGGTATAAGTTATGATAAGCATATGCTCGATCTTACTTACGGGGAAGAGGAGGAGACAAGTACCGTGAAGTATTGGTGTGAAGCTTGTGAGAAAAAACATAAATCCAATGGAGCAGTATTATAAGTGTGATGAGTATTGTTGTGTCACTCTGCACATTGAATGTTTGATCGGACGGGACTTATATATACACGAAGCCCGGTTCATCATGTGTCGTGATCAACGAAAAGGCAATTATTCTGGCCAACAATCAGCATATGTCTCGGCCGATCTGCTCCAAATGTGAGATCTGTGTGTCGAATCGAATACACTTGTATTTGGAAATTATTCATTAAGGTAAATTATAATTACTAGAATTATTGATTATGTATGTATGAGGGGAATAAGAAAAGAAATAAGATCAATTTTTTTTTTTGTCGGCCATAACATTAATACAGAAGAAGATTACAAACGGGCTAAGCCAAACTTAATACACAAATAACTTTGCTATTTTTTTTGTTGTTTAAATAAGCCCAAAGAAAATGATTAAACAAATAAAACAGCAAAATTATTTTGGGTGTTGGCAAGGGCACATGTCAGCTTCCTTGAACACTAGAACAAGCTTCTCGAATACTCCAACACCAACACTCCACCGCCGTTGATCTTCTCTGCATCTCCTTCTTGAATCATCAGAAATCCTTGAATCACCTTAAATTTAATCTTTAGCTAACTCGATCAGGCAACTCTTTAGAGATATTATACAACTTGACAGTATCCCTAAATCTTCATCAACCAAAAGGAATTAGCTAAATATCTTGAAACTTTAGATCTGAAAGAAACTCAACCCTAGATTAACCAAGTGGATAGAGATTTACTCTTAACAGACCAAAAGATCAAGCAAAGATGAAAGAAGGATTTGTAATCTGGAGTAAAACCTTCCCAATCTATTGAAAGGTCTATTAAGCAAAAGAAGGAGCAAACAAAACCCGAAGGCATCGGGAGATTAGGCCGGAATTACACCGGAAAACAAAACCGAAAAGTTCGGAAGCAAAACACACAAAAAAAGAGAAAAGAAAACAAGTAATTTACATAAAGACTAAGCACGGTGCCGGCTAAACGCCGGACACCGGCATCAAACTTTATCAGAAAGTTGCTTTTGTTCTGGTGAGAGGTGAAACAAAAAATTGAGAGAGAGAAAGACCGCCTAGAAATAAGATCAATTTAATAGCTTGAAGCGTGATAATTGTAAGAAGTGAAGACCAAAGAGGTGTACGTTAAGTTTGAATAGCAGGTCATATTGACTTGGTGAAGTCGAATAAATCTCCTGTTTTTTCAGGATAAAGACTAGTTCTAATTTTCGGCAATCTGTTTCAGTATAAGTAGGAGTAAGTTTAGATTGATTTAGTTTAAGTTATTTTGTAAAGTTCTATCTAAGGGACCATCGTTCTTTGATTATTAGTCAGAGGTTTAAGATACTTTATTATTTACACTCCAAAATGGTCAACGTCATGTAATACTTTATTATTTATACCCAAAATGTTCAACGTCATGTAATACTTTATTATTACTATTTCATTTTTCCCTTGCTACAATGTTACCTTCATTATCTCTTTCTTATCTTCTTCTTCTACCTCTTTTCTTCTTATTTTTTCCTGTACAAAAAAAACCAAGATTGTTCAGCGAGCGCAAAAAGCAGGTATGCATTATTTTCAACATGTTTGGGTTTAGAAATTCAGATGTTAGTGTTTAGCCATAAAAAGAAAAATTATATCTTTCTCTTCGTCAGCTTAGTGTTTAATACCAATTGACTAGAAAAACGAAAAAAGAGAGAATGAAAATATTGGTATAATAGAGAATGTGATTGAAATATGTATTAATATTGGTTTACTTTACATCTTGATTTTACTCTAAACCAATAGTAATACATATTTCAATCACATATATTCTCTACACCAATAAGAGGTGATGGAGAATTGTGGTGGTGGTGATGGCGGTGAGGGGAAAGTAGAGAGAAGAAAGGTGTGGTGAGGAGAGAGGAGAGCATAGAGAAGAAAGGTACAACTTTTTGGTTATTAGCTAAATTTTGAATATCTGTGGTTGTTGCAAACTTTTGCAACACAACTTTTATTCCTTTAATAGAAGTAAGACGACCCAAAAAATGGAAAGTGTTTTGGTTTTCCAAACCTTTTTTGGTTATTATAACTAATGTTGGATTTTTATTATTATTTAATACTAAATTTACTCAATTAAAAATGTAAAATACATGTAATTACTAGATATTTGGCTAACATGTAGTATTGAAGTTGAGTTACAGCGTAATTTGCGTTAGAAAATATGTGGTGAATTTGCAATAGAAATTTGAGTTTGCATTCTTATAAAAAAAAATTGACTGATGATTTTTCTGCCGTATAAGTTCTAGTATGTATTTTAAATAAATTGAATTCAAATTTGTTATTAATGATAAAATTTATTATAAACTTTAACTATTAATAAATTAAGTATATAATAGAAGCTTAAAACAATAGTAAATGATACAAAATCTGTGAAGGTTTAAATAATTACTATAGGTAATAGTAATACAATTACTCGTGTTGCATTTATATGATACAAAATATATGATTCTCAAGTTGTTAATTTTAATTTACATATAGTAGTTGAATATTCAAATAAATATAATCTTTGACTATAAGTTTAATTTATGAAGCATGATATATAAATCCCTGTTCACATTCTGTTTTCTTTTTACCTTATCAAACTGGTAGGTCATGGTGAGACGACGGTGAAGTTGCAAGATCATCGAGGCCGTGTTGTTCAAAGGAGTCGAACAACACGAAGAAAAACCAAAAGACATAGAAAATAGCAACAGCGTAGGCGAAAGCTGGACAGATTATCGATGCTAGAATGCTAGCTCCGATGGTGCCTAAGAAATGGCTTGCGTGACCAACGAAATGATGCATCACAGATCGGCTTCTTCTCCTGAGCTTAACTTCGGTTATGAGCAAAACGAAATGGAAAAAGAGGAATACCATAAACAATCTAATCTTGGTTATTTTATCAACTCCTCCTGGATTTTCTGTTGGACTAGTGATTTGGAGTAGCCCGACAAGTAGACCGTTGACCGCAAAAATTGCGGCGTGGACAGCCGTGGAGTAGACTACATGGTTGTTGTCCTCGACTGAATCCACATTGATCGGGATGTTTTGAGAGGGATTTGGGCCCAACATGCTTGGTTCTTGATTTGTTTTAGAATGGGATATGGGCACGTGGCATATATATATAATAATCAACAAAACCTAGTTAAAGTAATTTATCATAACCTTTTCTAGATCCTATTTTCAAAGTACATTTCCATATTGTCCTTTAGTTTGCACACGGACAAGTAACTCTTGTCGTCGACTATAGCAAATTCAATTCTAGTAGAAAAAAGTAGCATACACTTGATCCCTCCCTGTTCACATTCTGTTTTTTTTTTTTTTCAGTCATTTTTATTATGGTTAACCTCTTAATAAATAGCTTTCATAACAAGTATTTAGAATATTTATTCAAGAAAAAAAATGTACTTGTGTAATAACAACTCATGGAAATACATATGAGGTAAATACAATTACATTTTTTTCTTGAGTTGTTATTACACAATTACATTTTTTCTTGAATGACGAGCGAACCCTCCAAACCGAAGTGAATAGGAAGTAATCAAGCACATCGATCTTAACCGTTATTTTGTGCATTATAAGCCATTCGATCAAAAAACATAGGACTGCGAGACCTAAAAAAACGAAGCAAAAACTTTTTTTTTTTCTTTATCCCTCATGTAGGTTCACTATTGATCCGTATATATTAGTATAGCTGGATTTACACACATAAATATGATGCATAGGTATGGGGCTCACTTAGAAAGAGTATTAATGTGAAAAAATAAAAAAAACATATTAAGTATTGGTAGAGATTGTTACCTCAATATTATATGGATTGCTAAAATTATTATGTAGTTATTATATAGTTAATAAAAAAAAGAAATTGAATTGCCTTCTTATGTTTGTTTACGAGGAAGAAAAATAAAAGACACAAACAAAACCAATACCAAATATGTAAGATAGGTTGCCCGTATACATGATTGCTTACGGTTTTGGTTTCAGTTGCTTTCGCTGAATTTTGTTTGTATAAGTTGAAGTTGATAAAATCTTATGTACGATCGACTATATCAAAGAAAGAGTATAGAAATTGGCTATGTTATCAATAAAAAAAACCGTGGTTAGAAATCTTGATTTTTTAAGAGTAATTAATTGTTGTTACTGTTTAGGGATATTGTTTTATCTCTCGTATTAAAAACATAAATTTTTTCTACATTTTACTGTCTACAATTGTTTCACATATATATCATGAAAGTTTAAAACTAGAAATTTATTTTGTATAGGCCCCAAATATGTAATATTCGACTCTGCATATTAAATATAATATATTAATTAATATTAAAAATATTGTGGGGTTCTGTTATTAGATTATAGTCTGTTATTAGAAGTTTGATTATCTCAAAGTTATATATGCATGGAAGTCGGACTCTTAATTTCACAATCAATGAAATTATACAAAAAGTTCAAAATTTTATTAACATTACAAAAGAAAAAAAAAAACTCCAAATTTTATCTTTCCAAATAATAAAATCTGATCCATACACTATATTATTTTTGTTTTACTCACATGTACACGTCCTTGATTTTTTTTTTTTTTTTTTGAAAAAGCCGTGAAAATAATTTCCAAGGATTGATTACATGAATTTTGTAAACCTTGACAAATATAAATACAGCGTGATTAACGACGGTTTTTGCCATGACGTCAGCGTGATTTACGTCATCACGTGCAGTAGAGGTGACGAGCGAACCCTTCAAACTGAGGTGAATCCCTACCGAAAACTGGAAGTAACCACGCACATCGATCACGACGACCTTAACCGTTATTTTGTGCAATATAAGCCGTTTGATAAAAACAAACAAAGGACGGCGAGACCTGTAAAAACAAAGTTTGCTACTATATAGATAAATAGTCAAATTCTTATCTCTCATAATGTAGGTTTACACACATGAATATGAATATGATACATAGGTATATAACCCCAATTTTTTAGAGCCCCACTTTAAAAAAAAAAAAATTATACATAGGTAAAGACTCGTAGCTAACTTGAAACCTGATTAAACCTGATTAAATTACTAGATATTTAACTCAAACCGATAACATGTAGTATTGAAGTTGAGTTAAAGTATAATTTACAATAGAAAATATGTGGTGAGTTCGCAATAGAAATTCGAGTTTGTTTTTTTATCAAAACAATTGACCGATGACTTTTCTGCTGTATAAGTTGTGATATGTCTTTTAAATTAATTGAATTCACATTTGTTGTTTATGATAAAATTTATTATAAAAGAATTAACTATTAATAAATTAAGTATATAATAGAAACTTAAAACAATAGTAAATGATACAAAATCTGTGAAGGTTTCAATAATTACTATAGGTAATAGTAATACAATTACTCGTGTTGCATTTTTATGATACAAATATATGATTCTCAAGTTGTTAATTTTAATTTATATATATTGTAGTTGAATATTCAAATAGATATAATCTTTGACTAAGTTTAATTTATGAAGCATGATAAATCCCTCCCTGTTCACAATCTGTTTTTTTTTTTCAGTCATTTTTATTTTATATATATAGTAGTTGAATATTTAAGTAGATACCATAAACAATTTAATCTTGGTTATTTTATCAACTCCTCCTGGATTTTCTGTTGGACTATTGATTTGGAGTAGCCCGACAAGTAGACCGTTGACCGCAAAAATTGCGGCGTGGACCTCCATGGTTGTTGTCCTCGACTGAATCCACATTGCCCAACATGCTTGGTTCTTGATTTCTTTTAGAAGAAAATAAATGATTTTATGGAAGGAGTGTGAGAGGACGAGTTAAATGGCGTATGGTCACGTGGGATCTATATCTATAACTAAGTGTTTTTATATTAAATTATTTTAATCGAAAAAATTAAAAATTACACATAATAAAATTAGCTAATCCAATATATTTATTTATATATCACAATTATATATATCCTCAACTTAATACTTGAAAATAAAATAATAGGAAGATAGACAATTTTTAATTTTTTAATGAATTTTTTTTCTTATTATCTCTCATAATTGAAAAGGGATGATCGGTCTCTTAAACCCTCAAATGACATTCTCTAATAACTAACAAATTTAATTATGTGGAAGATATCAAATATGTTTCGCACATCCCCCATCAATATGGAAAACATGAGAAATTTTATGAAACTAATATATTCAGTTACAAAAGGAATTTGAAAAGACATTCCTGATATCAACTATAAAAATATATAAATATATTATTTTTTAAAAAAAAATTTATATTACAAAACTTCATGATATCAATTTTTTTTATTTTTATATTAAAAAAATTCAGAATTAATTTATTCATATTTAAAACAAGAATGAAACCATGAAAATAAAATTCCAAATAATCTATCTACGAGTTTCCGATATATGCTCCGCAATGTTGTTTCGGATACCAGCCATATATGCATCACCTGTGGGCACATAATCTCTTCTATGTATTTCTTCATCATCATCTGAATCTGATAATTGAACCACTTCATTTCCTTGTTCATAGTCTTCAAAATCTTTATCAATATTCCATGATCTTCGTATGAAGTTATGTAGCGCCATAGTCGCTACAACAATCTTGGTTTGTGTTTGCAGGTTATAGTGTGCTTCCTTTCTGATAATATCAAACTTTCCTTTCCACACCCCAAAAGTTCGCTCGATGACAGAACGCAAAGAAGAATGACGCTTATTAAACATTTCATTCTCATTGATAGGTGGTTCTCCTCTCCATTGATGTGGATGATATCAAATTCGACAATACGGAGCAAGATATCCTTTTCTGTTAGGGTATCCCGAATCAACGAGAAAATATTTTCCTTCAGGTGGAGTGGGAAAATATTCATCGTTCTGTGCACAATATGTCAATATCTTCGAATCGTTGCTCTTCTGGGTGTCCCCACGTATGTATATATAAACTCCATATTGAACTTACATATAGCAAGCACGTTCATGGTAAGATGTTGCTTCTATAAGTTCCAATATTTTTCCTTTTTATCACCTCCAACACGCACTGACACCATCAAGAGCTCCAATACAAGCACTGAAGAAATGATAATATCTTCCATCAGAAGATAAAGTGCGGTTTACTTGTCGAAGCTCATTTTCTCCAGGCTTATAATGTCCTTAGACATATGAACAATCGCATCCCAAACTTCATGAAATTTTTTGTTCACTGTCTCTTGATTGCGTTGGTAATTTGTTGTGATTGTTCGTTGAACATCGTCATGCACAACCGTCTCCAGAAACATTGCAACAGACTCTTCTAATCCACATTCATGTGATTCTCGCAATCCATAGTCACTCTTTAAAATACTACACAAACGTCGAAAAGTATTTTGATGATTCGTAGAATATCGTAACATTATGTACCAGGACCAGGAGCATATATCATTTGCATTGTATGGCGCCATCCACGACCTCGATCTATTCTTATCAAAATTCTGTCACGGTTTGGATCCAAGCATTCATCTTCAATCAACAATACCACAATCCTGAGTAAATTTTGATTGTACCGAAAAGCTAGTTCCAGAAAATACAAGATAACAAGAGTTAGCATATAAATATTACTAAAAGAATAATGTCGAAAGAAATTCTGTATAAAAATTAAAAAAACAAAAAATCCCGAACTTGCAACATGTAAAACAAAGATGAAAAAGCACATACGTTAATGATTAGACAATATATAATGTCATGTACGTACACACAAATAACAATAATTAGCTATTTGATTTATGTAACAAATCATAAACATATAAAAATGATCAACTTTATTATTTTTTAAAGACACTAATCAAGTGAAAAGGTAAATCATTCAAAATAAGAAAAACAAAAGAAGCATAATTATTCAAAAGAAACATAAATGCAAATCATGATTATTATGCAAAAGAAAAACAAAACTTCATGATAAGATTTAGTTAAATGCAGCCCAATCAAATTTTCCAATTTTTCGCTTGAGAAATTTGATTTTCTGCGCCTCAGTTGGCAATGACATGAAGATTTGACGACCATTCTCATCTGATGCAAGGTAATTAATCGCACTCCAGTACAGTTCACTGTCATGATCTATGGTAATCATCTTAACCAGCTCTTGCGTACACACTCTAACGCCCCGACCGTCCCTACCGGTGAGGTCCCCATGCCCTCTCTCAGCCCATGGGTCCCACCTCTGTCCGACAGTTGATGCGTTAATTTTATAAGGTTCGGAAGACTCGTTTACTAACCCTGCAATCACCGCGAGATCTTTCCCCGTGTTTTGTCCTCACTCATACGCTTAACTATGGAGTTCTCTCTGGACAAATGACCGAAAAGATAAGTGCACTTTGGTGACATAGGTAGCCAAATCAATTCTCTTAAACCTCTCCATATACACCACTATATATCAGAAATCGGGATGTTACAATCACCCCTACTCACATAGTGCAACGTCCTCGTTGCACACCAGGACCGTTACGCCCGACGGTGTGAGCCCACATGACTCCACACTCGTCTGGGTTTGGCTCTGATACCAATTGTAACGCCCCGACCGTCCCTACCAGTGAGGTCCCCATGCCCTCTCTCAACCCATGGGCCTAACCTCTGTCCGACAGTCGGTGCGTTAATTTTGGGAGGTTCGGAAGACTTGTTTACTAACCCTGCAATCACCACGAGATCTTTTCCCGTGTTTCCCCAGTAGGTCACCCATCCTTAAATCGCTTCAGCTCAAGCACGCTTAACTCTGAAGTTCTCTCTGGACAAGTGACCGAAAAGATAAGTGCATTTTTGTGACATAGGTAGCCAAATCAAATCTCTTAAACCTCTCCATATACACCACTATATATAAGAAATCGGGATGTTACACACACAACACAATTGAAGTGATTCAAATGTCTCTCAACCACATTTCCAGAATTTTTCCTGATCTTCAATGGCAGTCGTGAGATGATCCCACTTATCTGGATTGCCTTGTTTACTACGCAATGCAACTTTAGCCTTTCCACGTGAAGCTGATCTCGTCATTGGTCCAACTCGTTCCACTTCTTCATCAGAATCCATGATCTGTGTTGTTGGACTCGGTGGATCACGAGGCAATTCTCTTGGTCCAACACGAGGTTGCCATCCCTCATTTACCGAAACAGTGACTCGAGCATATAAACGATCAAGCAGAGGAATGTCATGCAGAGTATGTGTTCGCAACTTGGTTATTTCTGGACAACTTTGCAATACAAGCATACCGTATAATTTATAAGATGTTTTCTAAATATTGTAGGAAAAAAAGACATTTGAGAGAAACATATTTATACTTTGTAACTACAATATTTTAGAACCTTTACGTAAAAATATATATATATATATATATATATATATATATATACTTATTCTTAATAATTCATTCCACCAAACGGCTGATATGTCGAGTTCTCCAAAATCGTTAAAACCCAATTCCAGTAGCATTTCGTGTGATACGCTTGTAAACATCATACTTCTTCTTTAAATGATCCAGTCTGTGTTTGAATTTAGTCCATGGTAGTGGTAGATCCATGCCAAAAAAGTTTCAGAAATTCTGCACGTACGTTTTGTCGATCGATCTCATCAAGACATATACCCTTCCAGTGACTCTTGTCTTTTTGGTCATTGCATAATTGCAATAACCCATGACTTGATTGATATATCCAATTAAACTTTGGCTAACATTTCATGCACATGAAAATAATCAATCTAACAATAAACATCTAATATAACAAAAGTGAAAAAATAGAAAATAACCTCAAACGATGGTTGAGGAGTTTGTGCAGGATTTGCCATTTTTTTGCGTTCAAGAAACAGTATTAACGATGATTAATAACAAATAAAATTGAAACACTCGTTGAATTACAAAACTATAAGACTTAACTTGTATAAACAAGTCAACTAAAGATTTGGGGACTTACTTCTAGCTAGCTCGTAAATGTATGTGAAAATGAGTTGATTAAGGTTTGGTATTTATGACTAAAAATAATATTAAATTTAATTAAAAATGATTAATTTAAGATACCAATATATATTTTTGCAACGAGAATCTTTAATATTTATCTTTGAAAATCCTATATTTGTGCTTTATTTAAATAATACAGTAAAAAGTAAAAAAGATTTTTCAACTTTTTTATTTAACAGTACCGTCCAACTTTCCAACTAATAGAGTTATAATGCTGTAAAGAAAAAGTAAATATATAGCAGTTATTAAAAAAAGTCACACGTGTGAGAGGAAAGTGGAATCGCCTCCGTATTAAAAAGAAGTCACAAGTAAATATATAGCAATTATTTAGTATTATTTTATAATTAACTTTTTAATCTCTGAAGTTTTTATTTAATTTCTGTTTTATAAATTACTGGTTAATTAGAGTGTACGACTTAGGTTCTGGTCTTTTGGTTTGTTATCTGCCTACTGGTTTGGTGACTTTGAGGTTGTACTACCGTTGTTCAATTTACTAGTTTTGAATAAAATCAGTTTGAGAAAAAAAAAAAACCCTGTTCGTGTAGTTTGGTTTAATGGTGGTAAAACTACATCGTTTCAAGCTAAAAGACATTTATACTAATGAGAAAATGACAAAGATCTTGAGAATGAAACACGACAGAACGTTTACGGAGTCATTACGTGGAAAAAAGGGTTCATTGAAACAAGTGAGATATTTCAAAGGGTTCATTGAAACAAGTGAGATATTTCAAAATGTTAATGTAGATTGAAACACGAGTTCAAAACAAATGTACTTGGAAATTACGAATCGACATGATTCAACTTAGTGTGTGCCAGCCATCTCAAACCAAAGCAACCATTAGCACAAGATTGTCAAACTTTTTTTCTCTCTTCTTATCCCTCATAGGTTCATTGATGGTATCTAGTAAATAAAGGCAAAAATCTTGAAAAATACACCAATTATTTTTCATTTGCCATAAAAATACACAATTTTTTGGCGTTGCCATATTCATATACCAAGTGAATTTTTTTTTTCCAGATTAATACACGAACTCATTAGTTTTGTAATTTTAATAC
>OVAP01005521.1:0-12929 GCA_900406295.1 Aurinia saxatilis | reverse complement strand
TCTGTACACTTGCAGTTTAACTACAAAGGGTAAAACTTTGTGTATCACACTTCTTAGCATCTTGCTCCACAAATTCTATCAACCGAGATTCACCACTTAGTTTCCATTGGAACGTATTAAGAAAGTCTTGGGCCTAAGGACGACACTCCTTAACATCTTGCTTTACGTGCCAATAGAAGTCAAGGATTATCTCGTCTACCACCTTAAAGTACCAATGCCGGGAGGTTCGTATCAATTACGGATTGCGGCACCTACTGCTATAAGGTTATGCCTTTTGGGCTGAAGAATGCCGGAGCCACTTACCAGTGACTCGTCAACAAAATGTTCGCAAAACAGCTCGGAAAAACAATGGAAGTTTACATCGACGATATGGTGGTCAAGTCTTTGAAAGCAAGCGGTCATATTATCCATTTAAATAAATGTTTCGAAGAACTCAATCACCACAACATGAAGCTTAACCGACCAAGTGCCGCTTCGGGGTCGAGTATGGAGAATTCCTAGGATATTTGGTCACCAAAAGAGGGATAGAAGCTAACCCAAAGCAGATTGATGCAATCGTATCTATGGCATTGCCAACGACCGCCAAGGAATTACAAAGGCTGATAGGACGAATATCTGCCCTCAACCGGTTCATCTTGCGATCCACAGATAAGTTTCTTCCCTTTTATAATACAATTTGTGGGGGAAAAAACACATATAATGGACTGACAAATGGGAGACAGCTGTTCAGAAGCTCAAAGACAATCTTAAGAAAGCTCATATATTTAGTGAAGCCAGTAACCGGAAAACCCCTATTCCTCTACATGTCTGTCTCGGAAGCTGCCGTAAGTGATACCCTCTTCAAGGATGGAGGAAATATACAAAGGGCAGTATTCCATCTTAGCCATTCGTTAACCGGTGCCCAGACACATTATCCTCTGATGGAGAAACTCGCCCTAGCGGCCATCATATCTGGAAGAAAGTTGCGACCATATTTTCAGCCGTGTCCCATTATAAAGCTGACAACATTCCCGCTACGATTTGTTCTACGTAGCCAGAGTTAGTCTGGACGATTACTCAAGTGGGCAATTGAATTAAGCGAGAACTACATCGAATACCGCCGCCAAAACTGCAGCGAAGGAACAGGTCCTCGCGGACTTCGTCCGGACAGATTTTAAAGAGTAAGTTCCACTCAATCCAGCCATAGAAGTGGTCCGAGAAGCTCCAAAGGACGAGACAGAACAAGAGAGTGTTACGATAAATGTCGATGTTAAACATCCCACATGGACTCTCCATTCGGACGATTCATCATAAGAACAAGTTGTCTGGAATATGCATATACTTGACAGCATCGAACGGCGAACTCATAGAGCAATCTTTGCGTTTGAACTTAGAAGCATCTAACAATGACTCAGAATACGAAGCACTCATTGCAGGGTTGCAGTTAACACTCGGCGTGGAGATCAGAAGAGTCTATGCATTCTCCGATTCCCAGCGCGTCGTTAACCAGTTCCGTGGCGATTATTCAACCATCTTCATTCCAAACATTTCCATGAGGGAGAATTTGTCCTACCAAAGATGCTCCAAAACACGGCAGAACATGACGTTGGCAAGCTTAGGGAAAACTGGGATTCGATAGATGAGAAATACTAAGGCCATGGAACATCATGAACCTCAAGAAATACCAGCATTGAGGAATCCTTTATTCGCTTCAAGAAAAATTTTTAAAAAAGAGGATTTGAACTATGGGCTTTAAAAAAATCACTTAACAACGCACTCAACGCTGGTCCTAACACATCCCTCAACAAAATCTTAAACGCTTACAGAAAGATAAAAGACAGGATCACACTCAAGTCAAAAGCCCAATTCGCTATTAACATTGACAATTAAAATTAAACTTTAAAGTAATCACAATAAACAGAGTTGTGGATAAAGCCATCCAGGCATTGTACTTGCCATATGCGAAAAGGTTGGAAACCCCTAAAATTAATTAACAATAAAAAAAAGGAGTTACAACAAACATATATTTTATTCTTCAGTCACGGTAGCATTGGCAACTTCAGCTGAGACTTCTGCATTATGAACCAGAGTTGGAGCAGGGGGAACTATCAGGTGAAAGCATCCGATCTGTGGTCAACTCACGCAACCCTTGGTAGAGCGCCGGCCCAACATCTCCGTACTGCAGGACATGGGCTTTCAGCTCCTCCTCAAAGTCATCCAGTGGCCTCTTGCCAACTTCGGCTTTGAAATCCTTAATAAAAGTTAGGTTATTGGCTATCTGCATGTCATAAAAAAAGTTGACCAAGATATTCTCCCTGAGATCCACGACCTTTCTTTGGGGTTTTATAATATTTTATGAGAAGTCACCTTGGCAGCCCTCCTCGCATGCAGAACAACCGTCTTGAGCTCGGCCTTCAGCCGCTTGACTTCTTCCTCCTTAACCTCCTCGGCTTTGATGATTAAATCATTCTCGCTTTTTATATGGGAGTTCTCGTCCTCCAAGTTCTTCACTTGGATCTCGGCTGTAGAGATAGTGTCGTTGCGACCTTTCTTCTCATCAACGAGCTGTGATTTCAGCCTATGTACCTGATCGTCCATGGTCTTCACAGCGGTTTCTTAACCTTTGAATGTCCGAATCACCTCGACGTTATACTACATAACTTTTTCACTTATCATCAGAAAATCAAAGTGATGGGGATTTATTTTTCACCCAAAATATTTCTTGCAAGCGCACATGTCTCACAATAGTACTTTAGGATCGAATCCACAGGGAGCAGAGTGTACGCAGTAGCACGTCCGAGTTCACTAGAGCAAGCAGCAAATAAGAGATTTTTTGTTTTGGATCGATCGACATTATGAACTGATCGATTGACTGATGCGCCTTTGGGTCAAACACAAGAAGTGTATTCGATCGATTGATGCCTGCAAATACTAAAATAGAATAAAAAGATGAGTGTAAACAATTAAATAAAAGTGTTAAGAAGTCTGGAAATGCATCAAGGACTCATGGTTCGAATTATTCAGTGCAGTAACTATTTAAAAATTCTAGCAAGGCTACATAGTTGAAATCACTAAAGTTCGATTATTCTTATGGTCAGGCTTAACCAGTCTAGTTCAATTGACATCCTAGTTAACTCTTTGTACTGAAAGGCGAAGCTTTGGCCTCATCAATCAACCAAACGAGTCATTAAGTTTAAGAAATCAAATTTTTTACTTTAACTAATAATAGTAAAAATTTCACTATCAAGTTCTTGATTTCTTACTCTAAGTGGTGTATTAATAGTAGTTTTTATCCTATGATATAGATTAAATCTGATATAAAAGTAAGCCTTAACTAGTCATTACACAGTCCTATTGCCTATCTACCTAACCTTGAATACCTTAGCAAAACCTTATTCCAAACTAAGAGACTACTCAAGCATGCTTATGATAAACATAATGACAATGGAAATTGCAATCATATAAATCAGTAAAAAGGTTCAGAAAGGCTTCTCTGAGTTTGGAGAGACAGAGATTACAAACTTCTCCCTTGACAGCAATACCAAAGTAGAATAAAAGAAAAGAAAACTGGAAACTATTTAGCCTGGATGCAAGTGAACTTGTGAATTTTTGTGTTGTTCTCTGACTGTAAGGCTTCTGTATTTATAGTGCAGAGAGTAGTCCATAAAGTTTAGATGAATCAGGAGGAATATTTGGATAAGGATCCAAAAGTTTGCACTTATCACTTCTCAATCGATTGAATAACATTAGTTTATTCGATCAAATATATCTTGAAAAGCGTCAGGAGTATCTCTTGAATCTCTTGTGATTAACTGCAACAAATCCCGATAACTCTTCAAGAGAAACGGTCCTTATATGATATTGTTCTCAAAGTTTCTTTGTGAATATTGGGCTTGGTCGATCGAATGGGCCAGCTGTGCTCGATCGAATTTGCCTTCATCTCCAGCGGGCTTTTTAACATCTCTGTAATGATCTGGGCTTAATTCCTTATTCCAGAGGGTAAATGACCTAAATCTAAGCTTATGTGACAGCTGACTCATGTGGCTTTCTTGTCCTAACTCCTCACTTTAACCTAAATAAATAATCTTTTTCATCCGGTCTGGACTTCTGATGTTGAATTGCTGAACTTGGTAGAAAATGCTCATTTATGACAAAAAACTTATTTTTCACAAAAACACTTTTGAAACAGAGAAATGTGAAATGCAATAGTTTAAGTCTAAAATAAAATGGTTTTTTTAAAGAAAAACACTGAAAATCTATACTAAAAAAGCGGTAAAATATCACCCTTGTCAAATCCCCCAGACCTAGCTTTGTTCGTCCTCGAACAAACAATAGGCCTTTCTCAAGCTTCCCCACTAATGTATCTCATATTTTTACCGGTTTTTAATATAATAAACATATACTAATTTATGTTTTAGAGTCTATATTATTATTAGTAGAGTCCAAAAGAGTCAATTTAGGTGCATGGACAAGTTTTGGTCACTTGGTGAATTAAGGAGGAGTTATGGAGCAAAGAAAGCAAATACGTGGAATAATAATGCAAAAGTAGTCCGAAGTTCCTTAAAGATGTGTCAGCCGAATCTCATTCTGATTATTGGTTGAGGAGATATGACGGTTTTAATGAAGACATGTCATTCTGGCGGGCAGAAAAAGGAAGTTTCAAATTATTATTCGGAAACAAATGAATATCGAGCTTTCCTTATTTTTGCCAAGGGGCAGACGTTTTAGTGCATATAAATACTAGGTTTTTGCCATTGTTTAGGCTCATGCTTTAATTTACTTTAGAGAAAGTTTTGGGAGAAGATTTCCTTAATCTTTTTATTGATTATTATTGCTTTCATGGATTATTGCATGATGAATTACTTGGCTATGTCTGAGTAGTTCATTAGTTAGGTTTAGGGTTCTTAGATTATGATAATTTTTTGTTAGCCTTATGCTTAATTTAGGAACCATTAATTAACTCTTCTCCTAGATGTTCTTATTGCTAGATTCATAGATTAGCTACCTTGAGTCTATATCATAGGGAATTTATTATACATGAGAGTGTTAATAAATTGCTGGAATTGTCTTAGGAGAGCTAGCTATCTTTTCTCAAGGAGACTTGGTTTAGAATTGTTAGTGAACAATTGAATCGGTTGGTTAAGCTATTTTAAATTCCTTAGGGTTTCTCAGAGAGATTTGATCATCACTAGGATTAATAACTAAGATAGTTAATCTTAGCATGAGTTGGATCGCTTGTTTGCATTGTGTTTGTTAAAGAGTTAAGGTTTCTCATATTTTATACGTGAGGTGTCGATCGACACCATCATAGTGTAGATCGACACTCGATGCGAAACAGGTCCAGATTTGATTTTTAATTGAAGTTCCCAAAGCCTAATGTTTGCTTTAATTGATTAAAACCCACATCTTATTTACCTGTTTCCTACACTAGTTATTAGAATTGAAAATCCCCTCATCCTAGTTTTAAATTAGAGTCTAGTCTTAGTTTGCAATTTATCGGTCTTTGTGGATTCGATCCCTAAGTACTACATCGCTTTAGCTGTGCTCTTGCGGTTAAATACAAAGGGTAAACTTCTGTGTATCAAGTTTTGGCGACGTTGCCTGTGGGGGTCGGATTCCACCCCTGAGGATTGATATCATTTAACGGTTAAGTGTTTTCCACAAAACACTACTACGCCCCCACGAGCTGGTCATATGTCCACACCATCGAGCATACAGTCATGGACTATCGTTTCGTAACGATATAATCAAGCATGGATCACCGAGGGTCCCACGATCAACAATGAATATAAACAAGACATGAATCACTTGGCATAACCAAACTTCGCCCGCGGACAAAGCTCTTAGGCTTGTCCCGCGAGCCAAGTAGTGAACGTGGCTTGTGGACAAGCTCACGCGACAGTCCTGCGGGCCACATGATGAACATGGCCGGCGGGCCATGTCCATGAACTATCCCGCGGGCCACACAAGGCGTTTGGCTCGTGGGACAAGTCTCTTGGCTTGTTCCGTGGGCCAAACCTTCTATAAACTCTCACGACGAACCATCAAGCCTATTCTTTGGCCATTTGGTTGGTGGGTCCTGGTCAAAATTTCACCAAGCAATGTTCTAGCTAAGTCTCACAATGGATCTCGACAGACTTCACCAAGCAATGTGCTAGCTAAGTGTCACAGTGGGTCTCGACAGACTTCACCAAGCAATGTGCTAGCTAAGTCCTATTGCGGGTCCCAAACATTCTTAGACAAGCCAATTCGATCTCTCTATGATCAATTGAACGTCCATACATGAAATGGACCCGTAATTGATCGAGCGAAGACATCAAGAAAATCACCCGCGGGCTAAGTCTCGACCATGGCCCGTAGGACAAGTCCAAGACTATCACCTGCGGGCCAAGTCTCGATTGAGGCCCACGGGACACGGTCGATGTCACAGCCCGCGGGCTAGATCTCCCCGTGGCCCGCGGGGCAAGCTCAAGGCCATCACCCATGCGCTAAGTCCCGACCGTGGCCGTGGAACGAGTCCAATGCAGTCGTCCGCGGGCTAGGTCCTTACCGTGGCCCGCGGGACAAATCCACGACCATTACCCACGGGCTAGGTCGTTACCGTGGCCCGCGGGATGAGTTCAGAACCATCATCCACGGGATAAGTCCTTACCGTGGCCCGCGGGACAAACTCACCATATTCGTCCGCGGCTAAGTCTTTACCATGGCCCGCGGGATAAGTCTCTCTTCAACGTCCGCGGGCTAAGTTTCAGGTATGGCCCGCGATATTTCTCACATTTCAATCCGCGAGCTAAGTATCAAGTATGGCCCGTAAGATTGTTCACATCCCAGTCCGCGAGCCAACTTAGCTCGCCTAGCAACATCGCGTCCCGTGTGTCTAGGCATATGCTTAGTTCCATCGGGAACTAAGGACCCACGATGACCATTTCATCAAACGATCATCGTGATCACACTCTTTTTCCCTTGGTAAAGTTTTTCCCATGTGGTTTTCCTTTCTAAGGTTTTTAACGAGGTGATCATCATAACACATACGACTCACGAGATTATCTCAACAATCTCGTGGACCCAGAAACAATCATAACTAGCCAAATATCCCAGTTTCGTATCGTGGGCCCATTTCGGTATCGTGGGCCCATTTCCATCTTCCATCAAGACAAAGTCCTAAGATCTATTCCAAGTGCCGTTAATCAGAAAGGTTCGAGAATAGAATCATCAAAGTATCTCGGAGGAAAGGAAACTGTCCAGAAGACTGTTGGAGGAATGGAAGCATATCTTCAAGAAATGGAAGGTAGCCCACGAAAGAGCTTGGGTCTCAAGGAGGTTTAGTTAGAGTATATATAGGATCTAAGGTCGTTGGTCTTAGATCATCTTTGACATCTTCTTCTCTCTCGAATAGCCTAAGTCTTAACAACTTGTATTCGAGAATTACCTTTACGATCAATAAAACGACCCCACCTTTCTTCTCTTGTTCTTTGTCTTTTTAGTTTCGCTTTCTGAGCGGTTCATAATAGAGAGTCGATGATCCCTTAAAAGAATTCTTTGACAAGTTTTTGGTTTTGTGTGAATTCTTGCCCACACAATTTGGCGCCGACTGTGGGGACCTCATCGACTTCTCCACACAAAGATTCGCTCTAACCCGAAGACATGGTTCAAGCTAAGGATTCGTCAGGACCCCACTCGTCATCGATGACAACAACAACATCATCAACCCGGAAGATCCTCAAGAGACCCTATCAGATAGTGGGGCAGACGCGACCGCCAAAACTCCAGGACCAACTGACCGTAACATAGTTAATACCTTGCTCACGGATTTGCTTGAGTACTCTGCCAAGCAAGACAAACTCAACCAGGTAATCTCCACCCGCATGGAAGAGTTAGCTGCTCGGTCCCTGCCGAAAATCCATGTGAAGGCTCTTCGTGCAACCTACGCCTGTCGATCCCAAACAGACGACTCATGGAGTTTCTGGGACCCACAACACCAACCTTCAGGAACCTGAAAGAATCATCGATATCACCGACGAGACGAATAAGAAGTTCCACAACGGCCACGATCGCGAACGCGAGCCACCATCACCTGCTCGGACCCACATACCAGAGATCACCGAGCAACCCAGGCTGGAGTTTAACAATCGACGGTTCACTGATGAAGACAACGCTGAGGAATTCTCTGATGATGACCAGCTCGGCATCAACAAAGCCGAGATCCTTCAACTCAGAGCAGCAATGCGGAAAAGTGAAGCTACAATCCAGGAGGTGCGGACCCAGATTCACAAGGCAACTAGTCAAGCACCAGAGATTGACATAGTGCTGGCCGAATCCCAGAACACACCCTTCACGCCGCACATCACCGGGGCCCAGATCTCTGACCGTGGAAACTTTNCCTACACACTGCACATCCCCGTTGCCCGGATCTCTGACCCTGGAAAGATCAGCAAAATCCCATACTATGATGGGACCACAGATCCAAGGGAACATCTGACGTCGTTCCGGATTGCTATGAACCGAGCAAGGTTCCCAAGAGGACATGAAGATGCGGGTTTCTGCCTCCTGTTAGTCGAGAATCTCAAGGGACCCGCACTGCAATGGTTCTCCAGGCTAGCATCTAACTCCATCAGCAACTTCCATGAGCTAACAACCTTGTTCCTCAAGCAGTATTCGATTTTCATGGGACGAGAAACTACTGATGCCGACTTATGGTCTATTTCACAGGGACCCACAGAGTCTCTCCGCTCTTTCATTACTAAGTTCAAGAAGCTTATCTCACAGGTTGAAGGATTGAGCGACCATGCAGCTCTGCGGGCCCTCAAGAAGCGACTATGGTATGAATCAGAGTTCCGCAAAGAACTAGCTACGCACGAACCATCAACCATCCAGGACACCCTACATCTTGCCAACAGCTTCATTGTGAACGAGGAAGAGATGCAAGTCCTTCAGGCAATGCATGCACCCGCACGGATCCAACACAACACACATCCACAATCTGTCACCCAACCAAACACAAGGAAGCCAAACCAGTCATCCAAGTACATCCACCATGAGGGACCCGGAGCCCACAACTACCTGGTCGATGATGGAGAGACAACCACTCGAGCAACAACAAGAAACACTGGTAGAGGTGGTAGCAGAGGCTTCTTTCGTGGACGAGGACGCACCGAAGGCGGGCCAAGGAGTCAATACGGCTATGACGAAAGCATATTCTGCGAAATTTACCAAGCACACATACATTCAACGCAGAATTGCAGGATTCTTGGTGCATGGTATGGGTGATATTTTACCGGTTTTTACTATATATTTTATGTGATTTCCATGACAAAACCAAAGGATTTCGAGATTAAAGTGATGACTTTCACTATTTTATGATTTTAAAGTGTTTTTGTGAGAATAAGGCTTTTTAGGTACAAAAACGGGCTTTTCTCGCTTGAGGCACCAAATCAGCACCATTCAGGCCCAAACGAAAATGCTATACATTTTGAATTGATGTGAAATTTGGAGACAATTAAGCCATGTGAGTTAACTTTTATATAGGCTTGGAATAAAGTCATTAGGCCCAACGAGAAGGAAGTTATGTCTAATTCACTGAAGAGATGTCTGTTTGAAGCCCAAAGCCCGACCAGTCGACGGCACTTATGTTGATCGATCGATTGAGTTGCAGATAACTACAAAAAGCTTCTGGAAACATCTCCTAACAACTCCAGATACTCAGGGGATATTTGGGAACAACAAGAAGCCGTGTGAGAAGATTTAGATCTATCAGAAGACTTATCTAGAAGAGAATTGATCGAATATCCTCTCTTTATTCGATCGATTGAAGAGGATAAGATCAAATATTGTGAATATCTTCAGTTGATCCTCTCTTATATCTTTTCTGAAGCCCTTGGCCGTGCCTCACTCCCTATATAAAGACACTTTTCATCTCAGAAGAAGGGTGTGCCTCTCCATACACAAAAGATGTCGGAGAGAGCAAATTGCTTTCATACCACTCTCAAATCTCTTTGTATTTTCGGTTTTGTAGTTGCTACGGGAGATAATTCTCTTGTATTTGAACCCCTGTTGCTTCTATAAATTGCATGGTCTTTTTATTCTTCGTGGTTTCTTTATCTATGTTAAAGTAATTTGATCGTTGGGATCAAGGTTTTCATAGTCTCATGGTTTGGTAGATAGATGTTCATTAGTCATTTGGAAGAAGTTTATCTTTACTAGCTTTAACTGAGAATTGCTAGAGTAATTAACTAGCCTATCATACTAGATTCTCTTCGCTAATACACCCTTAGGTAGAAGATCTGATGGGTAAGTGATGAGTTGTACATGTGGGATCGTGACCAAAGGATCATGTGTATGGTTATCATATCAATTCTTTAGTAGAGATCATGACTGCCCCTTTGTTGAGGTCGTGTGATTTATGTTTGAATATAACTGAGTTAGGAAGATTCCAATACGAAGGCTGTTAACAAATCTGAATAATCTGGCCCGTGTTACTAGTGAAATACTTTATTCCCAACATTTAGATTCATTTGCATAGAAACCGTTTTTATTTTGCATCAGTAGATTTATAGATTTCATTAAAAAGCATTTCGATCGATCGAATGACTATATCATTCGATCGATCAAAACCTACAAAAATCATATTTGCATCTTAGCTCGATTTGAATCTCATAAGTTTGCAGCGTAGTAACCCTTTCTCTGTATAAACGATCCATAAGTACTACTGCGAGACCTGTGCGCTTGCAGGAAATATTTTGGGCAAAAACTAATCCACATCAAGTTTTCTGGCGCCGTTGCCGGGGAAAGGTTGTTTCATCATTGCTACCTTCAAGATTCAGACTAGAATCCAGACTAAGAATTTCCCTTTACTACATTTGTTTTGCATTTATCTCATATTTTCAGCATATTTAAATTTTTAGTTTTGCATATATCCCTTCTTTTTATTCAGGTACTAACTTGAAGAAGAATGGACAACATTGCTATAGAGTGCACAAGGAATCCGTATTCTTGTACCGAGGAGTTACCGGAGATATCATTTGCATGTTATCAACGAATGAAAAAGATAATGCAGGAATATGAAGCAAGACTAGAAGACATATTCAGTAGAATAGGTGAAGGACGAGCAAATACCTTAAAGCTGATCAAATAGCACGGCCGATCCTCTTAACTTGAAGAGGAGGAAGCAACTCAACTCAGCCCAAAGCATCCAAGCTATCAAACCTTACCACTCATGGATATTTTTAATCTTTCTAAACCTGACTCTTTTGTCACACATACAACATTTGAAGACTATGCATACACCCGGGAGAGTAAAAACAAGAATATTGAAGAACAACATGAAGAGATTACATCCTTAAAACAGATGTTTGAGGAGCTCGAGCGCGAAAATAAAACACTTAAGATGGTATCTCTCGCTCCCTCTCAAGCTTCTTTTAAAACTGATTTGTCTTGAGTTCTGTGATACAGGTCTAGAGGATTGCTTTGCTTTTGACTGCAACACGACATGAACTCAAGAAATTCAAAATCAAGTCCCATTTGATCGAATAAATATGGAATACAAAAGGATGAAGAACACGTTGAAGAAATTCAAATGACTCCAGACTTGGAACCAGTTGACGAAAGGTATTCTCTTGTCAATTTTTTTAATGAGCCTAATATTATGAGTTTCTCTTGCAGCAAAAAAGACAATATCTCAAAAATCAAAGAATCAAAACTAGAGCCTAAAGCTAAGTCTTCCAACACTCTCGATGAACTTCAAGATGATTTAGGTGGAGAAATCTTTGACGTGCACCCACTAATATCAAAAATAAAGGACCAGAGGTATGTTATAATTTGGTAAATTCTTTAGAGCATCATGATGAGATTATGGAAAAAAATAAAGATCCAAAAATGGAACTTGAACTTAAACAAAATTTTCACATATGGATAGTGATCTTCACATCATAGGTTTTGAATACATTTCACTTCCTAAAAATTCTTTGAAACATAGTATGGACTTCATCTTTTCATCAAAACATTTTTGTTATAGTGGGCATATGAAAATAAAGGATTATCCAAAGATATACGCTATGTTTGCATTAACCTTCTTTGCAGAGAAGTTTGTCCCTTTCATATGGACAATTGTGGTTTTCTTTGCACATTTTGCTTTTTGCAAAATAGGAGAAGGACCAAAGGTGCATTGGCCAAACCTTTTGATACCTTTGACTAGCATTGTCTCAAGAAGTCGAGCTAAACGACTATAACCAAAGGCGTTGAGTGGGAGGCAACCCACTGATACGTTCTTTTCTTTTGATGTTTTTAATGTTTTTGTTAGTGTCTCAGGAAAATAGGATTCGAAGATAAAACCAAGAGGATGCAAAATCGATCGATTGCCTCAGAAACATTCGATTGATTGTTTGCTGTTCATAGCACCACATCGTTGTTCTGATGGAAAACCAGAACCACCTAATTTGAATCAGTTGGTGATCCATAAACATGATGCAGACTTCAACACTAACCAGGAGACAGACAGAATTCAGTCGTTTCACTCTGTGATTCGATCGAATAAATGTCAGACTCGATCGATGAAGTTTTAAATGAAGAACAAAATTCCTTAAATCAACACGACAAATGATGATATATTGATGTCGTCAGGTACAAATCTTCACCTATTCTCTGTAAAGTCCTTTTCCTTTCAATAATACAAAGAGGAGGTCATTAGATACACTCGAAGACAACGAGGTAAAATCCATCTTCCATTTATATTTCAATCCATTTCAATTCCCAGTTTGCTCTCACAGCTTGTCAACATCAAGGACGATGTTATTCAAGTCTGGGGGTATTCCTCGTTATCTAACTCGTTTGTTTGTTTGGGACAGATTTCTCAAATGGTTTTAATCGGTTTCAAAATGCTTTTGCAAAATTTTCACCCTTATTTGTCAAATTTTCAGCATGGAATAAGGACCTTACTCACAACTGGACTGCGGCCT
>OVAP01005520.1:0-12933 GCA_900406295.1 Aurinia saxatilis | reverse complement strand
AAATGAATGTAAAACAACTATGAAAAAGGTCCTAAAATGCAATATATCATGAGAGCAAGCACATGTTGCGGAAGTGTGGACAGTTAGGCATATGAGCTACGTCTGCGTGAAATAAATACATGAAGCTCATCTAGAAGCTCTACATGAAGCCCATCTAGAGGCCTCAGTTACATGAAGTTCATATGGAAGCACTAGATGAAGCCCATCTAGAAGTACTACATGAAGCCATCTAGAGGTACTACATGAAGGCAATCTAGAGGCATCAGTTACATGAAGACCATTTGGAGGTACCAATCACATTAAGCCCATCTAGAGGCATCACCTACGGGAAGCCCACCTAGAGGCGCCGCCTACGGGAAGCCCACCTAGAGACGCCGCCTACGTGAAGTACATCTAGATAAGGATAAACTTAAAGCCTTCCTAACAGCAAGAGATCTAGGTGAGGATAAACTTGAAACACTCCTAATAACAAGGGGATAAGGACAAGAGAGAACCTCCCTATAAATAGTGAGGAGACGGCCCTAAGAAAGAGGAGAGACAAGTCTACAACAACCATAGAGACAAGTCTACAACAACCCTAAAGACAAGTCTACAACAACGCTACGGACAAGTCTATAGTAACCCTAAAGACAAGTAACCCCAAAGACAGAGAAACGTACAACAACCTTAGAGCACCTCCATTGAAGTTGCTAAAGGATGTTTCTTAGCTTTAATGGTAACAAAAATAAAAGAAAAATATAAGTATTAATTCATAAAATCTAGGATCGATGCTTATCTAAGAAACTTTGGCCATTCTTTAGCAACGTACGTGTTTTTTGCTGATTGGTCACTAATTTGAAGAATTTTTTTTTAACAAAATGCAAAAATCTCTTTCTCACCTCATCGTTTCTCTTTCTATCTTTAACTCTTTCTGAGAAAACAAGAGATTGTTGTAATCAAGAAACGATTTTGCTGATCCGCGTCGTCTTCCTCGCGTCGTCTGGGTTTAATCCAAGAACAACAATCTCGATTAAACCCAGATCCGCGTCGTCTTCCTTGCATCGTCTGGATTTGAAGACACGAACCATATCCGCGTCGTCTTCCTCGCCGCCGTTTGAAGACACGAACCAGATCTGTGTCTTCCTCGCCGCCGTTTGGAGTCAAGTCCGTGTTGTTGCCGGCGGCGTAGGATATCAAGGGATGTAGAAGAATCCGGGAGCAAAAACAATCGAAGGCAAACTCGAGGAGGCTCTGTTTCACGCCGGAGCTGTACCCGAGGCCGATCGGAACAAACGCGTCTTCAGACAGAGAGCGTAGGAGTGGTCACGATCAGCTCGTACCGATAAGGGAGTGATCTGACCAGATTCGAGTGTTTGAGTACAAACGTACTGCTCCAAGCTTCTGATGATATGAGGTAATAACTCCTAGTCACCATAGTTTGCCTTTGGGTAATAATCTGGGCATTACTGAGCATTTTTTGAGCCATTTTAGATAGTCTTCTGAGGAAGTTCAAGTGCCAACTTATTCCCAACCGCATCTTTAGAGCCACTTTAGATAGTCCTTCTCGTTAACTTGTGAGATGAGTCTCTTATTTCTATCACTTAATGTATGTTCCTAGAGGGACTGGAAATCTGTCTCTGGTAATATCTTGTTTTCTCTCACATTTTAAATCTACTTGGACCACTCTCCATTTTCATTATCAGCCTCTATAAAAGNCTCCATTTTCATTATCAGCCTCTATAAAAGTCCCTTGTCCCTCTGATTTCAGTTGTTCTCTTATGTTGGATTCTCTTGCATTTGATTGCCCTCCAGATGGTGTGTTTTCCCAATTTAAACTTTCCTACTATCTTCCCTCTCATTTAGATATAGTTATTGTGTCATTAGAAAGAATGGTAAACGACGATGTGAATCTAATCTTCTTCACTATTTATGAAAGACAGTAACGTTATATTTTTTTGTTTTTGGTACATTGCAGAAATGTTCATTCATTAATCATGACACCTGAGAATACAGAACGTATTCAGAAGTCAATCTACACTCATGTGTACACTTTGAAGAACGTCGAGGTAACTTCGTTATTCTTATTCAAATATTCAGACAAAGAGTAAAGCTTTGACAAGTTATAAGAGAACATTCTAACAAAGACTTTGGTTTTTTATACTTGTTCTTTGTAGAGCATAAGCTCAGATATTCTGGGGTTCACAGGCGTTGAAGCCACAAGAAAAAACCTTAAACTACTCATCAAATCCCTGAGCAAGCTACTATGATTAGCCCGTAGAATAAACTCAGATTTTTAGCCCCGGAAGTTTAAGGTGAGCTAAATAAGTTTTAAATGTGTGTGTTTTAAGGCTTTTTTGTTTTTATAAAAAGATTGATTTAAATGAGAGACAAATAATTCAGTTTTTATTATACGAACTAATCAATGTGTTTCTCCATTAACGCAAATCCTCATTTTTGCAGGAAACCATCGTTCCACATTTGCAAGTGTAAATGAAGAAAAGGTATTCTCGATGCCTCTTTGTTTTGGCCTTTTTGATTAATTGAAAAGCAAATCTATGTCATTGAATGACACAAACTAAAACACATTGAATTAAAGTAAAAAAACTTAACTACCACAAAATTTCTCATTGATTAAAAGTTAAAAAACTTAACTACCACAAACTTTTTCATTTATTAAAGTTAAAAAACTTAATGGCACAACTACTTACTGAAACTTAAAAAAATTCTATATATTAACTCTCCACCTACAACTTANAACTACTTACTGAAACTTAAAAAATTTCTATATATAACTCTCCACCTACAACTTAACACAAACCAAAACACAACATTACAACCACAGTCTAGATTAGGATGTCAAAACGACAAAGTTCCTCTCCCTTTATGGATCTCTTAACCAGCCAACAAGAAAGCCAAAATGCAGATTCTTTTTCTGATCTTTCACCCACTAGGCAACCTATTTCATCACAAATCTCCCTGTATGGTACTCAGTATAGTACAGGTGGATGGTGTGATGATTCAAATGTTGTTCAACCCACACCTAAAGATGTCAGGCGGAAATGGAGTACCAAGGATGATATCGTCCTCATGAGTGCCTGGCTTAATACCAACAAAGATGTCATTGTGGGAAATGAGCAGAAAGCTGCTGCTTTCTGGCAAAGGGTTCCAGCTTATTATGCATTGAGTCCTGCAGTGAGCGAGGGACAAAACCGAGAGGCATCTCACTGTAAGCATAGGTGGCAAAAGATTAATGAACAATGAATAAGTTTGTTGGATGCTACACTCAAGCTACCTCACTAAAGTCTAGTGGCCAGTCCGAGGATGATGTTATCAAACAGCCTATGAAATCTTCTCAAATGATTACAAACAAAAATTCACACTTGAGCATGCATGGAGGGAGCTCCTATATGATCAGAAATGTCTGAGGTCTACCAACACTAAAGGAGATGGAAGCTCAAAAAGAAGAAATTTGGGTGATGGGTGTCCACAATCATCAGGGTTCAATATTGTAAACCACTTAGAGGAGGAAGCAATGGTTCGTCCTCCAGGTGTTAAGGCAGCAAAGGGAAAAGGGAAAAAAAATGTCAGCAAGATTGAAGAAAGGGAGGCCACTACTCGGTTGCATGCGAAGAGCATGTGGACGATAAGGGAGAAAGAGTTGGCTACTAGGGAGAGACTTACTAATAAGAATCTTCTAGATAGCCTCCTTAGGAGAACTGAACCACTTACTGAGTCAGAAATAAGTTTTAAAAACAAGTTAATTTCTGAGATATTGTAAAAGTAGTCATTCCTCTGTTTCAACTTCAAATGTTTCAATTTATGTGTCATTAGTTTATCTTTCAATTTAAATGGTTATTCCATGTTCCACTCTTGTTCTTCCTGTTTTTTACATTTAATGAATCAATGACTTGAATTAATATTGAGGAGTACTGGAGATGAATCTTTGCCTGAAGTAACAGAGTCTGAAGAGGGTCCAATGGAGAAAAAAAGAAAGAGAAGCCTTGTACTCAACTATTCAAGGCTTTGTTGGTGATTCTTGGAATGGATCTGAACTCTATCCTGATCCTTGTGGTTGGACTCCAATTCAGGTATTTCTTAACAATCTATGTGTTACTAAACCTCTTTTTAGAGTTACATAGTTTTGAGAAATAGTGAAGAGTTTGAGCTTGCAAATAATACTATGTTTAAAAGACAAGTTTCACTGTATAAGACTAATTATAGTTTAAGCTAATGCAAAAACAAGAAGACTGAAATGTAATGAGACTTTTTGTGTTGTGGATTGATCAGGATGGTGAGGCAATATGTGCTTTGATGCCCAAGTATGGCAACGGTGATGAACCTGGAAACGCAACTGGTTACATTGTTGGAATGTCATCTTGTCATCGTGATCCAGTGAAAATAAGCTCTGGAGAGATATTCACCGTGGAGTTTAATTATAGTAATGTCATTGGTCATACCGGAGTTATGAGACTCTTTTACATCTTGGTTGCTCACCAGTTGCCTAAGTCGGAGACTTCTTTGGCTAATAACCTCTTTCGGGTAAACACCTCGTTCCAATACATATAAAGTCTTGGAGAGTTATTGCGTAGGTATATTATTCATCAAAATTTATATGCACGGAAATGCAAAAAACATGAGCTTTTTGGCCTTTGTAACAGTGGTGGTGGTTGTTGTGGTATACCGAAGAAAGAACCAGGATAGTTACCAATCACTTACATTAGCTTAAACATTTCAGTCTTCTTGTTTTTGCATTAGCTCAAACTAATACTCTGCTCTTTTCTTTTGCTAGAATCGAGACTTTGTCTTTCATTGTTTAGAAATATGCATCTAGTATTTGTTTTGTGATGTATGTTTATATAATGTATTTCATGGATGCTTGATGACTTTTAATTTTGTGTTGTTTGGTTAGGTAATAAACGGATGTCGGCACACGGCAACAAGAGTGTGTGATAAAGAAGGGTGTCATAAAAGCAAAGTGACAGCAATATGGAATCAAAAGAAGTGTGAAATAGCTGTTGGCACAAGGCAACAAAAGTGTGTGATAAAAAAGTGTGTGTTGTCGGCAACTTATGAACTGTCTTTTAATTTGTCTATATATTTATCTTGTTGGTTCATCTTGTTTAATTACCATTTCTCTTATTGTGCTCTCTATCTCATATAATTTTTCTCTTTCTATTTCATAAGATTACTAAAACAATCTTCTTAAATTCATCATTTTCTAAATATGTTCTCAATCTCCCAATTATCACTCTCTTATTGTTATCTCCAAATCTCATAATCTTACTCTTCTTTTTAAAAATTTTACTAAAAAAATGGCATCTTCTTCTCATTATCCAAACAATCCTACAAATGATCGAGAATTTGATCGAGTGTATGATGAAGATTATGATCGAGCGTTTGATGATTGGGCACAAGCTTTTGCCGAGCTTCAAGAGGCTCAAGAGGCAGCCAAGGCAAGGAAAAAACGTGTTTATATAGAAAGAAATCGCGAAGAAGGACAAAACCGTTTATGGAATGATTATTTTAGTGAAGATGCAACATTCTCTGCATCTACATTTCGTCGCCGTTTTAGAATGAATAAACCATTGTTCATGCATATTGTTCATAGACTCTCCAATGAAGTACCATACTTCAAACAAAGAAGAGATGGTGCCGGAAGGTTGGGTTTCTCTGGACTCCAAAAGTGTTGCATCACCATTCGTATCATGGCCTATGGTTGTGCGGCTGATGCGGCTGATGAATACATCCGGGTCGGTGAAACAACCGCACTCTTATGCTTGGAAAATTTTGTGGAAGGAATAATATATTTGTTTGGAGATGTCTACCTGCGAAGGCCTACACCGGAGGATCTTCAACGACTACTCAATGTTGGAGAGGATCGTGGATTTCCTGGGATGATAAGAAGCATTGATTGTATGCATTGGGAGTGGAAGAATTGCCCCACCGCTTGGAACGGATAGTATACACGTGGATCCGGAAAACCTACTATTGTCTTGGAGGCGGTAGCTTCATATGATCTATGGATTTGGCACACATTTTTTGGACCTCCAGGTACCTTAAATGGTCTTAATGTTCTTGACCGCTCACCAGTTTTTTATGATATATTACAAGGTCGAGTTCCAGAAAGGAGTTACTTTGTCAATGGACGACGGTATCATATGACTTACTATCTCACAAATGGTATATATCCGAAATAGCCAACCTTTATCCAATCAATTTCAGCTCCACAACATAAAAAAGATGCAGTATTTTCTAAACGTCAAGAAGCTGTCCGGAAAGATGTCGAGCGTGCTTTTGGAGTCTTGCAAGCTCGATTTGCCATTGTAAGAAACCCGGCTCTTCTTTGGGATAAGGTAAAAATAGGAAATATAATGAGAGCATGTATCATATTGTACAATATGATAGTAGAAGACGAACGAGATGGATACATTCTGCCTCATGAATCAGAATTCCAAGAAGGCGAAAGAACAGGACTCCACAAGTGGATTTATCGTACTCTACAACTATGGCCACTAATCTTGGCAATATGATGGGTATTTGAAATAAACTCCGTGACAAAAGTATACATAAACAATTGAAATCTGATTTGGTTGAGCATATTTGGCAAAGATTTAGAACACATGAAGATTAGAGCCGAGTGAATTATGTTCTTGATCATGTTTTTCATGTTTTCTGTTATTGTATTTTTTTATCGTTTTATAATTTGCAAGTTTATGCTTTTAATTTCTTGTGATGTAATGTATGTTTAAAATTTTATGCAATATAATATATGTGTTTTCATGAAATATAATATATTTATAATTAAAAAAAATAATTTATACACAAAATAAATTTATTTCAAATTTATTATTTTAAAAATCATTAAGAAACCCAAAGAGTTGCTAATGAATGGAGAGAGATTTTTTAGTAAAACTAAGATGGAACTCTTAGAATAAATGAATGTTATATATATTAATTAAAACTTGTTAAGCAACCCTTAAGATTGTTTATAGATGGAGGTGTTTTATTGTTGTTGATCTATGTTATTTGTTGTAATTTATTTTCAATTATTTATTATAATTTATTCTCAAACAATAAAGGATTTTTGGAATCTTGATATTCTTTCTTTGTATTTCGTAGGACTTAGAACGACCCCGTTTATTTATGACTAAACAGTAAGCAGAAAATATTGTCTAATTTTTTTTTCTAAAACAACCTTTTTATTATTATTAGAGTGATACAAAATTGTGGTCCCAAATCGTAAACGAAATCAGTGGATATATGTACTATGGATTATTTTACATGAACATGATTTTCTGAATCATTATACATTTGACAAGAAGAAGTCGCCATCATTATATAACTAATTCTGAAAGGTAGTCCACTAGAGAAATTTAATGTAAGAAAGTGAGGTATAGGCGTATAGCCTATCGCAAATGCCACAAATCGTATCCGGTGCAGGTGCGGCAACAAAATGAGTTAATTCTAATAACATTTTATGTTGGTAAGAACTTGTTAATTTAAAGTAATATATTATTTTGTGACTCGCCTTTAATAGCAGTTCTGTATATCATAGCCAAGACTCAAAACAGTAATATACGTGATACGAAAGACAAGTGTAGTAAGTAAAAAATTAGGCCACCGAGTCAACAATATTCCTGATTCCAGTTCGAGTTTAAACAATTTGAGAAAAGATGGAATTCTTATGGTCCTTTATCTTATATGATATCTGTTACATTTAAAAAGGTAAATTAGTCCAGGAATTTCCACATTTTATATCATAGATTAGCTAGCAAAGAAAAAAAATAAAAAACATAGATAGTTTTATGTAAGATTCATGGGAGATCGACAACTGCCTAATCGGCCAATCTTAAAGCTTCGATGGTTGCATCAAATCTTATTTTTCTAATCATGACGTTTATTAATACATTAATAATTATAAAGCACCTTTATTTCACATAACTAATGAATTTTTGAAAGGATACAATTCCTTTTGATTTAATTAAGAGGAAGTTCACATAGACAATCACCACCATTATCGCTTCCCATGGGGAAATATTTTATTAAGACATATATACAGCAGAAATTAAAATATTTAAAACTGCTTTCACGGTTTTACCCTCTAAATAAACAATTAGCTCGAAATATAAGCATAGAGCGATCGTAAAATGATAAGGTTTATAGTGTTTTTACCATGTTGGACAAGTTTACATTATGCCATCAAAAACTCCACAATACTGAAATCTGAGTTGGAAACTAATTCAAATGAAACGGGAACCAGTCCAGAACTGAATTACAAACGCAGTAAAAATAAATATTTCTTGGCTACACATCTTTTACAAGAAAATCAACACAAACATTATTACAACCGGGAATCAGCAAAATCGAAAAGAAATTGAAAATATTTCTATAACTACTAAGCTTTGTTAACAAGGATGAAAAAGTTAGCCATTCATATTGATTATCCAACATTTTTATAATCTCCGAACAATCATATTGGAAAACTACAGAGCAATAATCATTGTCTAACATATATTCCACATACCAAATAAGCATATCAAGTTTTAAATGTAAAGGAGAGATATATCGAATTAATCTTTTTAACCCCATGAGGTGAATTCCATCAGCATCAAAGAGCACCAGCCAATTCCACTCGTAGGATAAGTTTCATGCCAAGAGTCATCAACTTGACAATATACAATTCCTTCTTGTAGAGGCCGAGGAATTGTCAAGGTATATTGAGTGTCGACTTCATCTTCTTCATTGCGTCTATAATTACTAAGTTAGGCGCTACGCATCCACCTCAAAAAGGGCTCGTTGGAGAGTATCAAGGGGAGATTTATCATTATTGGTAAATAATTGTTTGTTTCTCGTTTTTGAGATTTATCATATCAGTCATGGATAAGCATACAAATCACTGGTCTCCATGCCTAACTCTTTCACTATCTAAAAAAGGAAACAAAAATTACTAAATAAACATGTATTTGGAAAATGCCCGGATACGATGGGATGTGTAATAAGTTGTCTTTTGCACAATTTAATAAGACCTTGACAACTAACATCTATCAATGTAATAGTAAATGATGAAATCCCCAAGTCTCAAAAATCACACTGTAATCAACTAAACTATTTAATCTAGCTAAGATGATCAAATGATTGGGTTTGTTTGCTAATTTTTCTATGATTTTTAAATTCAATATTATAAAAACGCTAGACCTAGGGATAATCAATGGAATGCAATGCAAGTACTGGATGTCTATTCAAGTTCAGTTTCGAACTATCTTCAATTTAAATATAAATATAAATTAATCTACTTTTGTGGCATCAATCACTTCTCCTAATAGTTTATATGCCTAAACTTTCGTTTGAATCTAAAAGAGCTAAGAAAGCATTATCTAGAATTTATTTGAAATGTTCACAATCTGCTTACTCTCCTAGTGAGTTTTCTAGATGTCAATTACAACTTTCGTTTAAAAGACAATCCTAAAGGCGAAAACTAGGTGATGAAGCTAGCCTAACCTATCTACATCCAGTTTTTATCCTAACAATCCATTATTCCAATAGATCTAACTATCTAACTACTCAGACATGATGAAATATAACACAAAACAATTGAATAAACATGAATAATGATAAATCAACAAAGAAAAAACTAATTCAAATGGTGAATGATGAGAAAAATATATTGAAATACTTTTATTCAATAGAAAATAAACAAAAGAAGAGATCAAAAACACTTCTCAACAAAGGATGATGTAAAGATCCTCAATCCAAGCCAAATAGTAACGAAAAACAAGTCTAGGAATCAAAAGAACAACAAGGAATGGAAGAGCAAATGTTTCTGAATAAAAAGAAGCTCAAAAACTGTAAAAGGAGGCTTCGGTTTCGTCTGGGAACAAAAAGAAGTATTTATAGGGTTTTATGCGAAAAAACCCTTCAACTCGATTTTTTTGCAAGTTTACCCTCGAAGTTGGAAAAATGCAAAAAAACCCTTCAACTCAAGTAAACCGTGCAAAATAACCTTTCAACTTAATTTAACCGTGCAATATAACACACAACTATATTTTTACTATCCGAAATGACACAAAATTATTAAAAATATCAATTTCGCTTTGGATTCAAACTCGCAAAATATTGGTGTTCTAATAGGCGTGTAACCAATAATCTAAGGAAACATTCAATAGTAAACTATCTTAAATTTCTTTAATAGATTGTATTTGATTCTAAAGAAATAAAAATTCTCTCAATTGTCCAAAAAATAAAAAAAATTATCTCTTGCACCTATGAAAATCAAAAGTGAAATTAGGGTTTGGTTTTTTATTTTATTATTAACTTTTATGCTATTTTTCTCTATTTCATGCCATTTTCGGAGGGTAAATATGCAAAAAAAAAAAAAAAGAGTTGGAGGGTTATTTTGCATAGTTTAGTTGTGTTGAAGGTTTATTTTGCATTTTTCCAACGTCGAGGGTAAATTTGCAAAAACAATCGAGTTGAAGGTTTTTTTTGCATTAAACCCTATTTATAGGGGCCAAAAACACATAGAGAAGAATTTTCCTTTTTTGTTTCGCAGGACTCGGGATCGATAGATCCTGCTCTATATTTTTTGCACTTTTCCTTGCTCAATCGATCCGTCAAGCTCTCGCAAAAATTCACATTTGGGCTGGATCGATCGATCCGACCTTTTTCTTCACATCCTTCCTAACGTCGCGTCGTCAGACCTATTCCCATTGTTTCGCTTGTAACTTTTTAACCATATCTCGGAATGACATGAGACCACCTCGATTGGAAAGCTAACTCAATTTCCAAGGTTTTCACAAATATTTAGCTCCATACATGAAGAGGACAACCTTCTTCAAACCCCATCTTCAAGACACATTGGTTGGAGTCTTCTCGGAAAACTTTCGGAGTGCAACCAAAGCTTTATCATTCACATCCAAGCTTCCAAATTGTATCCACAAATCCAAATGAATGTCTTTGAGATAGTCCTTAAGCTTCATGCTCCAAAAAGTACCTAAATTATGCAATAATGTAAGCGAGCTGCAAGAATACAATATAAAGATCCTAAAATGAGCAATTATTCAAACTATCACTAAATGCATGACAAACTAACACTAAAATACTTGAAAAACACTAGAAAACAAAGGTTAAAACATATCAAAAACGCAATATATCAATGTGTGATAAAGCCCAGACTTGAAGTGTTGGTGGCCATTCAAAAGGAAATGATTTATCGTTTTTTTCTTCCACACCACACCTTAAACATCTCTTAACATTTCCTAAATGCCGTTATGTAAGTCTCTGGCAAGTGACCACATACCCAGATAGAGCTTGTGGCACATGAGTTTGTAGCTTTCGGGGTATTTTTATCTTCCAGGGTTGATGTTTAAGACTAGTAATTCTCTGTTTTAGGACTATTGTAGCTTCCTCCGACATGACTGTGGTTGCTATTACATATCCATATTTCACAATATAAGCACCTTGACTGCATGTTGGACCAAACATACCCTTCCAATCTAAAAGCTTGACTTGGTCATATTTCTAAGATTAAAACAATATCTTCCGTGACAATTAGTTCATCTAGTATATCCAACATCCACTCGTTCATCATAAAACAAATCAATTGATTCACTATGAGACGATTCAGTCAGTCCATATTCAAACTTCGAGCTATTCGACAGGAATCCATGGGTCACTCCACTACAAGAATATTGGTCTTTCGTAGTGCCCGGAAAAAACGCTATTTAACAATATCAGCGTTGTAGAAAGCGCTATGATATCCTGTTATTGTAGGTCCCACACTTTAAATAACAGTTTTTTGTGATGTTATTGTAGCGAGATTTACTATAATGTATTTTTCAATGTAATAGTATCTATTATAATAGCACTATTATATGGTTATTAATGTTATTATCCACATTGTTACATAATTGTTGTTTGTTAGGTTTACTATAAAATATTGGAGAGTTGCTTCATACGAGATGGTATGCAGTAATGGCGTTTTATTAAATTATATTAAAAAATAATAAAAATGTAAGTTATTTTATTTATATTACCATTTTTTAACTAGAAAAAATAAAATTAATTTTTTTAAAAAATTTAAAAAATAAAAATAAAATCATTAGAAATGAAAATAAAATGATGGGAAGTGAAAATAAATTATTAAAACTAAATATTCATTTGGCCTTTAAGCGTGGCAATCTCAGTTTCTTCCTTTGGAATTGTCTCTCAACCTATGACTGTTAGACGACACTTAGGTCTTATCATCAACCCACATTTTACTTTTCCATGGTATGATATCCTCTTTTTAAGGAGCCATTTACCAACAAATGCTTTGGTTGCATCATATATCAAAAGTTAGATGAATTAAATCATTCACAGTCTTTATAGTTTATATGTACCAATTGGTGAACTCTCTAGCATATCATTTTTCCTATGAAACATGGAAGTCATTATTAGCTATTAGCTTGGTTTAGTTGGTTAGTGTAGTTGGTTGGTTATTGATAAGCTATGGTTTTACTGATCGTTTGTAGCTTTATCAAAACCTTAAGCTAATCACAAGCTAGTAGATGTGATTGTACTATAGTTTGAGGATCAAATCCAGTAGGGGAGAATGGCAAACACATTAAACACACTAAATCCTAATTAAGTTAAAGCAATCAAGAGAGTTTGGTTTAGTAACAAGCAAAAGAAAACAATAAACAAGAAATAAAAAAGACAAGACGATAAACCAATCTAAAACAAGGAAAAAAATCAATAGAGAAAAATATTTATCAATGGGTAATGGTAATAACACTACAAGAAAACAAGCCATTTGCGAGGGCCAGATTCTACGCAAAGGCGTCGCAAATCCTGGTGTGCGACGACTTTGCGTCGAACCGCTAGCCGTCGCAAAACAGGAAACGTCGCAAATGCAACGCAAATTTTCGACGTTGTTGCGTCGGTGACATTGTGCGTCGAATTTGCGATTGCTGCACT
>OVAP01005519.1:0-12933 GCA_900406295.1 Aurinia saxatilis | reverse complement strand
GGTCGACATCTTCAGGATTAATACTGTCTGAGCTGATGTAAACTTTCTCCTTACCTAAGAATATAAAAAGAAAAAGGTGGGTGCTCCCGTAATGTCAACCCTAATGACGATGTTGGGTGAATCTAATTTTTAATCACGGTGCCTAGTTTTTTTTTTTAAAAAGTGGGAGAATGTTTAAAATGTTATTCATAATTTTATGAAGCTGTGAACAACAAAATGAGATTCAGTAATTAAATATGTTGCAAAATGTTATTCATAATTTCATGTAATTTTCTACCAACTGTTTAAAATAGAGTTTGGAGTTACCTGGTAATTTTTTCAGCATGTGGTAATTGACCTTGTCGACTTCGTCATTTGTAGGACAAAGTATTGCTCTATCTCTATAGTCATTCAAATCCTCAGAGGTGGATAATTTGTCTCCGTAAACGGTCCGAAAAATACTTTCAATCGGATCTCCGCAAGTTTTCACCAATAAATCTTCAGGAATATCTATCTCTTTGAGTCCGTCATGTGGTTGGTCAATATTTCCATCTCCAACATCAAGAATCCATTTGGAGAATGCTTCAAGATCTGATGCACCTTCCTTTGTAAGACCTTTTTTCTGTAACCTCATATTCTTTGTAAGTTTCAAAACTTTGCAATGGTCCCATAATTCCGACGCATTTAGACTCGAAAATACTGTTTGCGATCTACCTCCACCAGGAATGACTGGTAGAATCTGTCTGAAGTCACCTCCGAACACTACAACTTTGCCACCAAACGGCTTGTTTTCCTTTTCTCTAATAACATCCCGTAAAGCCCTATCTAAATTTTCGAAACAATGCCTACTCATCATAGGAGCTTCATCCTATATAACCAAACTTGCCTCTGTCATGAGTTCTGCAATATCCGAACCCGGAGTAATGTTGCAAGAGGTAAATTCATCAGGATTAAGTGGAATTCCAAACCTGGAATGAGCTGTTCGACCACCAGGTAGGAGAAGAGAGGCAATCCCACTCGATGCAGTGTTAACAACGATACGACCAACAGAACGAAGGTATGCAGAAATTATGCTCCATATAAATGTTTTTCTAGTACCTCCGAAACCGTATACGAAAAACATACCACCTTTATCATTAATGACGGCATCTAAGATCTCCTCATACACTGATCTTTGTTCATAAGTGATCATACCCAATAATCTCTGATATTCATCAGCTTGTTCTTTCTTATCGTAATTGCGCTCATCATCTAAAAGATAATTACCTTCGTGAACTTCAAAATCATCTGGTTTGGGCATATCTTTCCATTTAGCTAAAGAGGCATCGTTACTGCGCAACATATCCTCTATCTCAGACAGAGCGATATGTTTAATCTGATCGACGGTCAAGTTAAGTTCTGCCACATATCATAATACAAAAATTAGATAAGGTTTCACATATGAGAACATAATCCTTTATCAATGTTTACTATATTTTAAATTACATTATTTAGAACAATTTAAATCATACCATGGTTGCCGCTATCCTTGCGCATTTTTTTTAGTATGTCGTCTGTTAGGTATTCCCATGTAGCGTCCCAAACAAAATCAGGTTTTTGCAAACACTCTCCGAGTAACATAACTGCAAAAAACTTCCTCATGGTCTTTCCGAAAGAGAACTCGCTTGATTCTTTAATTCCTTCAGTTTACTCTTTGTCACCATCCAACAACCCTCTGGCTTGGCAAGCTTCAAGGAAAGTAGGATAGACGATGGCGTCTACTGTCCTTATATCCTCGTAAGATGTCGGTCCTCTCACATAGTTCAATAGAACCCTCATGAAATATAACTCATCGCAAGCCAGATGAATGTAAGGTAATCGTCCTATAGCATAACCCTTAGTTCTCAACTTCCAAATCCTTTCTGTTTTTTTTCATACGAATTTGGTAGGGAACTGAGCATATGTGAGGTTTTTAGCTTCCTGGTAGATCTTATTCGCACAATGAAGAATATTCAAAGGGGTTTCAACTCTTCAAAATCACTGAGATACCGCAAGCCTGGAAGTGACACATTTGGCTTGCCAAAATCAGAAGGTGGCTCCCAAAACTGAGGAACACTGGTTGAGACCTTAAAAGATCGCATCAATCAGATGGTTTAAGAAAAAGACTATACTTAAAAGACGATTCCAACATTGAGAATTCATATATAACCAAAGACTTACACCAAGCTGAAGCAATTCATCGGTTATCTGAGCCAAAGGCCCTTTAGAAGAGCAAGCTAATCGAAGTAGATGGACCTATTTGAGTGAGGAAAAGGTATATCAAGATATGAACAATAACTTTTTTATATATATGAAGTGTAACTATGGTTTATCTCCTACATTGGAATCTCCGCGTCTATGTCTTGTATCGTTCCCCTGATGATTCTTGGAGGAACCGCAAAAGCTCGGTCTGACCAATCCTCGAGCGCACCGCCTGCATATTCCTCTGGATTGCTTGTATCCGGTAATGGCGTCACGCAAGCTTCCATGTATATGTACCTACAAACAGAGAGATCAAAGGTTTTTACCCTTTCTTTCGCAGAGTTAAGATGCGAGATGGGAAGTACCAAGCAGAATCTGCGTCATCCGAGCGGTATATCGGTGGCGATTTGTTGACTTCAAATCCTCCTATGTTCTTTCCCACCCTCTCCGGTACTGTTTCCAGATAATCGGTGGTCCCGAGAGGATCCAGTAACCGCCTGGTCTTAAAACCCTATCAACCGCGGTCAGGTACAAACCATCTGCAACAACAAAAAGAAGAAAATTGGTGTTAATGTTCTTCCTTAGATTTCTCCATATTTGAAGAAAATTGGCTTTTTGTTGAATTCTCCAGAATTTCTTCACAGAATATCGATGAATTCTATTCTCTAAATTAAAAACATGTCATTTTCATGTTTCCTAATATGATTTTTATAAAAAATCCATGTCAAATTAAATTATAACTAACTTTGCATAAGAAAAAGACACATAAGCAAATTTCACTTAAACTACATTGGAATTAATAAGAAGAGGGATTGGATTTATGTTAAATATTATATCTCAGTTATAGTTCGAAAACTATAGCTGAGATAATACAAAATACGAAAAAGGTTTTTATACGATTGACTGGAGTTGCATGATGTTACACAAATTAATAAACAAATGTTAGTTTGTTTTATTGTTAGAAAATTGTTGCACAATTATTAAAATCATATCCTATTAAACCATGTGCCACAAAATTATTATGAAAACAGTATTAAATATGTGTCTTAAATAATTGAATATTATTTAAATTATTATGAGAAATTCTTATGATTCTAAATCTCTTATAATGCTAAATTCTTATGAGAAATTAAAAAAACAATGGGCAAAAGCCCATAATTCCACATGATATTATCTCCGCATGGGAGGTTTAAACTTCTCTAAGAATTGCAGCTCAGATTCAAAGCAAAAGTTGTCAACTTCTTATAATTCCACATGATATTATCTTCGCGGGGGAGGTTTAAACTCCTCTAAGAATTGCAGCTCAGATTCGAAGCAAAAGCTGTCCACTTCTTTGCCTTGGTTTTCTGAAGCTTGGAAGATTATCAAGTGATTTGATTTAACAGCATCTTCTGCAGCGCTAGTATGAAAGTTACTCTCCTGGGAAACAAAGAAATCTGGTCTAATCACCAACTGATAATTACAGTTAACTTCCCAACTCCAATTATACGACAATGGCGAGAATTGCATCCAACCTCATGAGTTTTTGCCATGGCCATTTTAGGAGTACGCTCCTTCTTATGGACTTCCCTATCTCAGGATTACCAAAGTAACTGGGAACCTGTGTTCCTGGAAGCAAGCAAATCTCGGAGACTCCTATATATACAAAAGAAAAAGAGAATGATTAAAGGATTATGCTCATAGTGTTTGGAGATGGAGAAAGTGTATAGACGCTGATAACATACCTCTTCGTTTTGTCCCTTATTAAGAATCTGAGTGATCAAATAGCCATCCTTCTTTAAACATAAGAAATGGCTAAGATCAAGGTGTTTTATGGAATGGTCCAAGGGAAGAGAAACAGTTTTCAGGATTTCACAACCATGTGCATAGAGATATTTGAAGCGCAATTATCAAGGCAGAGAGTTCCGAGTGAGGAAATTTCTCTTATGCTTGACGACACTGTCTCAAATTAATAGCTGGTAAGATCTAAATATGATAGTTTGATAAAATGTATAAGCCGGTCTGAAATCGATTGAATGTTCTTGCAGCCATCGAATGAAAGCTCAAGCCATTGAAATCTGCCCGAATGTTGTTCAGTAGTAAAAAGTTCCAACAATGATTGGAGGTTTATACAGCCAGAGAGTTTGATTGTCTCCAGTTGAAATAGTTCTTGCAATGCTTTAAGTCTGCAGCGGTTACGAAAGCTGACATATTTCAACCTGGCAAGTTGATTCATGGTTTCTGGTAAAGTCTCAAAATCATTGCCGCTCCAGTCCAGCTTCTCGATGAATTGCAAGCCACATACGTCATCTAGGAGACCTTCGATGTTTAAGTTAATTAGATTTACTTCTTTCAAGAAGGGAAACATGGAAATGCTATAATAGAAGAATCTTGCGCCATCATTGTGGTAGTTGAACCTGATGATGTCCATTAAAGTAAACCCATGAAACTCTGATGTTGGTCGAGGTTTCTGCTGTACTTTCTTCATCGGTTTATGACCATGAAACTATGGCACAACCTGAACTGCCTGTGGAGTCTTCATAGAAAGTTTAAGAGCTGAATTGGTATGAGATATATGATGGGCCCTCTGCATCATCAAGTCATGACCAACGAACTCTGGCATGGTTTTAAGTTCCTGCCCTATCCGATCCAACACCACAGAGCATTGGTTTGTTATGAGCTGCTTGTTCTTCCTCCCTCTTTGCCAATTCATCAGGTGCTTGTTGCTCAGTACTAAAACAGAGGTGATATGCGTTGCTGTCAAGCCCCAACATCTGAATATGCATGTTTCCTCCAATGGATAAACATGCAATGGACTTCATTCCCACTTCTTTATCTCAAAAATCCAAAGCAACCTGCTGGCATTCAGCAGTCAATTCCATTATAGTGATGTTGTAACTGTTAAACTCATCACAGTATGAGACATCAAGCTTCGTCAGCCTAGTTAAGACAATGAAAGCAAACAGCTTAATTCATGAATCAAATGAGTACCTAGTTGCAGCATCGTTTCTGTCATCTACAACAAAGAAAATAATCGGCCAGAACGTGTTCCCTCATGGAGTGTCTCCGAGACCATCATAAGTCGATCCTTGGGAGACTCCAAAAGATATCCAGTATGTATCATATTTGATTTATATATAAACCCAAAAAGTCGATTTCTATCATATCCAGTCAATTTTGATTTTGAAGCAAAAAACGGAAATTGTGAAATAGCACTTCCCTCGTTACTCTCTAATGAAGTTGTGTTGTGAATTAATTGAACGAATTCGATAAACATAAGATTTCGATAAAATTGGGGATTTCTCCACGGAAAGCCGATGTATGAACCCTAATTTCTCAGACTTTCCCTTTCTCTCCAGCCATGTCAAAGCCTATGTCAGCATTAGAGAGTTGACATCATCGTTTTTTATAATTGACTTTTGATGTCAGTGCGACACATAAACTTTTTTTATAAGTGCACTCTCAAATAATGAAAAAGGATACCCACCACCTTTTTTTAATCACATATATTCACCCATTTTATTTCAATACCATTATACCCTTCAATTACAAAAGCTATTTTTCATTACAAATGATAAATTTGTTAGGGTTTAGGATTTTAGGATTTAGCTTTTAGTAAAATTATAGAGTTTATGATTTACTTAGGGTTTATGATTTAGGATTAAACCCTTATAAAATTAGGATTTGATTTTTAATAACTATTAGGGTTTAATTGTTAGGATTTATGGTTTAGATTTTAGGGGTTATGGTTTATTAGTGGTGGAAAGAATTTTTGGGTTTAGGATTTTAGTGTTACCATATAGTCTAAACCTAAAACCTTATAAATAGTTAATATTTAAATAGTGATATTTTAGATTTTTTACAAGAGAAGATGGATATTGTCTCAAATTCTCATAATTTGGGATTTTTTCTGATTTTACTTTTTTCCATTTTAATTTAAGTATTTTTTTGCCATGAATAATTGTCCGATTTTAACCAATAATCTGTTTTTAATTAATATAGATTTTTGGATACTAACCTAACAGATTTTTTTATTAAAAAATATTAATAAAAATTTCGAATTAAAAAATAAATAATGAAAAACAGACTGAAATCTTATAATTTTATTTCTGCACAATAGATTCAAAACAAATATCAATATTGTCATGTTCTTTTTTGAATTTTTGTTTAGAAATTTGTTATGATTTGTTATCTCAATATTAAATATATGATACACCGATTTTTTAGGTTTAATAAATCCCTATATAAACCTCAGAATCTTTTTTTTTTTTTGTTCATGTCGTAGTTTTTTTTTTCTCTTTTTGCGCAGTTTCTACAAGCCAATTTTTCTTCTGCTCTCCCATTTGTTTTCATCGTTTTATCATGCTCATTATGGTGTTTTGATTATTTTCACGATATAGGTATATTGCATGTCTGTGATTGATCTATGTATTGGAGGATGGGCAGTGAACCAGCTATCGACCATGGCTTCCCCATTGGTAAGAACTCACTCAATATTGAGATTCGCCTTAAGTCATGATTGGTTTGTTTGTAGATGTTTTCATGGCATAAACGTTTCTAAGTTTATGGAATTCTTCAGTGAGATTCTCAATTTTGTATGTTTTCGTCACAAATAACTTTGTTGTTCTTAAATCTCTAACATTAGTGCAGGCCTTGATTTCAACCTTCATGCACATTTCTCCCTAGTTTTATATTCTAATGGGAAACGCAGCCACATGATTCTTTGTGACATTCGCGTTGTTGGCTGGCGTTGTTGGTACGGCTTCCACAATCTCCGGCCTTAGCCACATCCTTTCATGGACCGTGGGAAGCTCGCCGGCTGCAGCCACACCGCAACTATTGCATGGATCTTAACCGTCTTAGCCATGAGGTAATATTTTTATAAGTCCTTTAAGAAGCATACTGACACACATCAATATTAATACTAATCACTCTTTCATCAACGTGAGACTTTTCTCTGTTCTTCTATCTTAATGATTCAATTTTAGAAAACACACAATTGTTGACTTTGTTTCTCTCCTTTATGTATCTTCTACGAGAGAACCATTGAAGCCTTCTTGAAGACGGAGAAAAACGAGGACGAGGAGCATGAGAAGAAGATTGTTGTAGGAGGAGAGGAGAAAACAGAGGAAGAGAAGAAAGGGTCAATAGACAAGAACAAGGAGAAGCTTCCAGGTCACAGTAAGAAAACAAAGGATTACGATGCATCAGTCGTCACGCTCACCACGACGATGGTTACAGAGCCAGTGAAGATGGAGGAGACGGTAGAGCATCCGACGACGGAGCGTAAGGGTTAATGGAGACAACCAAAGAGAAGCTTTCCATATTATCACAACAAGACCGCTGAAGAAATAAAAGAAATATGATGATTAAGAAAGTTAGAAAATTATGACTATGGGTTAAGGTTCCCTTTTCTTTTCCTTTGTGTCAATAATCTGAAACTCAAATTGAGTGTGTGTGCTTAAGTCTTTGTGGTTGTGTGGTTTTCATTTTAATTTTATAGGTTAAATTCATGGATTCTTTGTGTACAAAAAGATTAGATCGTGTTATTATACTACGAATCGTCATGATGATATTATAAGAAGTCTTTATTACTTATGTTTTTGCAGCTTCACTATACTTACATAATTACATGTTGGCTCCTAATTTAGTTAAGATAAGAAATTAAAGAATAATTGTACATTACCGTGTCTATTGCGCAATCCATGTTTTCCATTCTGAAATCTCCAGATCCATCAGTTTTAGGGATTTGCAGTAATTACACATATATTCAAAAAATATAGTTGAGTCAAAATGTTTTATAAATATTACATTGATAAAAGCTCTAATATAATATATTTTAAATTCAACAGAAAGATAAATATTATAAATATTTCCGCTTCGTAAAAGTGTAAGTATAATAAATATTAAATTTCATATATATCAGATATAAAAAAAATTTAATTTGATTAAAATATAAATATTTCTAATTCTTTATATATTAAAGGAGAGCCATCTTGAGGTAAATGTCCTTCCTTTTTTGTTTGCAAAAGTCAAATTTTGTTTTTTTCAAATAATGTTTTGCAATAACTTTTATTCATGTATTTTCTGTTTAAAAATAATTTCCAAAAAACAGGTGCAAAATAATTTATAATATTTTTCAAGTATTGTATTACCAAGATTCGGGAAATTTTAGAAATTCTGTTCCATAAATATTGGAAGTAATACTTTTTTTTTTTTTTTGTCACCAATATATTTTATTACTCAGAAGAAAGTGGCAAGAGCCAGACACAGGAGACTATTGTTAACTCACCCGTAGGGGGTTAACAAATAACAATAATTATTACAGAACAAAGAAAAGTCAACATGTATTATCGATAGCTAACTGATTCGCCAGCCAAACAGGACCATGAGTAGCGATGTACGATTGGTACCGATGATCTGTTGTGACACTTCTTGCCATACAAAAGGCTATCTGGTTTGTTGTTGGATTTACAATGGTAATCGACCCGTCTTGCAACATATGTAGAACCTCATAAATCATGTTTATTAAACCCCGAACAGATGGAAAATGAGAGGGATTAGTCAAAGCGTCCTTAAGCTGGGCAATCCGAGACTTCAAAAATTACTCTTTGCAAATGAAGATCCAACAAACATGTTGCAGTCCATAGAAATCCCTCCAGCCCTGCCTGAAGAGATGAAGCTGAAGGTGTAAAGGCGTTTCTTCCATGAAATAATGGAACTCCCAAATGGTTGCACACAATCCAACCACCGCCACTAAGTTTCTTTGGGTGGACCCATGATGTTGTCAAATTACATTGAATTTCAGGTGTATGCGGTTTCCTCCAGGCCATCGTATCAGTAGTATCTTCCCCCAAAATATGTGTTTGGTTCACTGTTGACCAAGCCACTTCATCTTCTTGTGCTCGTTGTAAAATAAAGTCAGTGGAATACAATGTTTTCTCAAAAGTCAAGCTATTTCTTGCCTTCCAAAGCTGCCATAATACCCAGTGAAAAGAAGCTGGTACGTCGTTATTGTTCTCTTGAGACACTAAGAAATGTATATTAAGGAACACAGAAGTATGGGAGAAGCCATTCAGAGGGACATTCAGTCCAGATAGCTCCCAAACTTCCATAGCTCTTGAGCAGTTAAAGAGAACATGACAAATAGTTTCCGGCTCTAGTCCACAGGCGGGGCAGGTCGCATCTAGGTTCATGCCACGCGTATTCAAACGATCCTTGACCGCTAAGGCACCAGATAAACACTTCCACATAAAATGTTTCACCTTAGGCGATGCCTTAACCTTCCAAATTTTCCTCCACAACGCTTTTTGCAATGGAGAGAGTGGTGCAGTAGCTGCATTTGCCGCCGACGCACTTGGTACCCAGTTTTAACAGAGTAAAAACCTGAGGGAGAAAAACCGCAATAGTAACCATCCCTCAGTGAAATATCTTGTTTTATTTTTAGGATCAGTGTGACATCGCCGTCGAAAAATAAATCTTTTAGCATTGGGATATTCCACTCTGCAGATCCAGGAATCAGTAAATCAGAAACTCGCAGGTCCGGATCAAACGATTTCTGTTTCGGCATAAGAATACGAGGCACAATTTCGAATAACCAATTAAGAATGTCTATACTCTTTAATTTCAACAATTTTTTGCTTTATTTTATTTAAAATTTCATTAATTTCGTAGGGCTACTCGGTATTTTCTATGAAAATATCTTTTACAAAATCATTTTTACGCCACTAACCGTTTTTTTTTTGGTGATATAGATTTTGCAGAGCTCTTAGAATTTGGTGCAGATTTTTAATGTCATGTTTGTAGAGTTTTTATAATATAGTTTCTGTAATTTATATCGATGGACTATCGTTATCCCAATTAATATTATGTTGCAAAAAATGTCTTATCTATTAAATATATATTTAAGTTTTAGCATCTTTGTTCATATTTCAAAAAATATTTGGTGTCACAAATTATATTTTATAGAAAACTGGTTCCTTCATTTTATGAATGTATATTTCATTCCTATTAACAATTTTTGGATATTTGGTACATATAAAAAAATTGTTGTTCATTTTAAATACTTAAAACAAATCTGTATGAAATATTCGATTTTAGGTATTAGCATATTTATATATGATCGCCACTCATTTTAAACATTTTTACTACATGTTTCTATTCTGAGTAATAGATGTTTGGATTCTGAAGAAATATTGTTTTTAGTTTTCGTTTTTAATTAATAAAGAATTTGAAAATATCTTTAGATTTATTAATTGCCAATTAACATTAATTATTTCTTGCAAAAATGTTTTTGTCCAATTTTAATTAGTGTATTGCCCATAAACATCTATTATCTTAATTAATGTTTTTTTGTGTCCGGTTTTAATTAATAAATTGTTTTTAGTTTTTGTTTTTAGTTAATAGAGGATGTTGAACATATATTTAGATATTATCATGACATATTTTCTAATTTTAAGTTATTAATATGTATTTCGATTTAGGAAATAAATATAGAAACAAATCGAAAGATTTTAATTTTTATTCCCTAAAATTTATTCAAAACAAACTTCAATATCATACTCTACGAGATGGAGTATATGAGAGATGAGCTGAAAAAAGAAAGGAGAGGCTGCACAAGAGGGGGGCACCGTTTTAAAAAAAAACATTTAAATTTTTTTTAAGGTTAATCCTCTGTTTTAAATTTGATAATAATAATTGTGGTTGGTTATGTGAATGGTTCAGGTTGATTGTATGTTCATTTTTTGTTTTTGTTTTTTTTGCTCTCGGTCCCGGTCATTTGAAAATGACTATTCTTTTGTCGGAAGAAGCGAGATATAAAGTCCCCAATAAACGCCGAAAGTAATCAACACTCTGGCGAGTGGTGACTGCGTAACCGTGGATTCCAGTAAATACTGTAGCCTTATAAGTAACACTTACTCCCTCCATTTCTTAAAGAGTGTCGTTGTAGATTTATTTTTTCTGTTTCACAAAGAGTGTCGTTTTCATTTTTCATATAACTTTTAATACTAAATACCTAATTTAACATGAAAACAAAGAAGTATATTTCAACTTATTATTTAGGGGCATAACATAACTTATAATATGTTTTATTAATTTGTGTGCAAAGAGTCAAAACGATACTTTTTAAAAAACAAAATGAGTAATAAGTATCATATTAACATCAATGTTGTTAATCACAACAAAGTAAGAATAAGAAGAAGAAGAGACTCACTGCCCAATAATGTTTATCCCGAACAACAAAACGTCCATTGTAATAACCGATCACGTCTCTCAAAACTTCCAATGGTTGCATGAAAATTTCTCATTATACGAATAATCAAAATGTAAACATTCCAAAGAATTAGAATTCGAATGTGGATATATGAATCATCTTTTACACTAATATATTTGGGTTTAGGCACCTAAATTTAGGGTATAGTTCTATATTAGCTTGAATTAGTTAGTAGTATATATTTTCAAGACATAGTTACAAGTATAATTTTTTCTAATTTCATTGTTTTCCATTTTTCTTATTTCCCATATAAGTTTATAACTCGATGGTTGCATGAAATTGCATCATTATATGAATAAACAGAAAATAAAAATCCCCAAGAATTAAAAGTTGAATGTATTTATATGTTTAGTCATTTACACTAATTCATTTGGGTTTAGGCATCCAGATTTAGAGTATATTTCTATATTAGCTTGAATTAGTTAGTAGTATATATTTTTCAAGAAATAGTTACAAGTATATATTTTTCAAATTTCAGTGATTTCCTATTCTTTTCTTACTTCCCATATAAGTTTTCATTTGATGGTTGCATGAAATTGCATCATTATATGAATAATAAAATATAAAAAAATCCCCAAGACTTAAAATTCGAATGTATTTATATGTTTGGCACTTTACACTAATTCATTTGGGTTTAGGCACCCAAATTTAGGGTATAGTTCTATATTAGCTAGAATTAGTTAGTAGTATATATTTTTCAGGACATAGTTACGAGTATAGATTTTACTGATTCATTGTTTTCCTATGTTTTGCTTACTTCCCGTATAAGTTTATGTGAAATTTTAAGAAATACCACTTTTGAAACACTCCCTTTCAAAACTACCACTTTTTGTATATTTGCAAAACTACCATCATTTATTAAAGCTATTTTTCATTACAAAATTACAAATTTGCTAGGGTTTGGGGCTTTATGACTTTTGAATTAGTAAAATTATAGAGTTTAAGATTGACTTAGAGTTTCTAGGGTTTATGATTTATGTTAAAACCTTATAAAATTAGAGTTTAATTTTAATAATTGTTAGGGTTTAGTTATTGGGATTTATGGTTTATATTTTAGGGGGTTAAGATTTATTAGGGGTGGGAAGATTTTTTGGGGTTTAAGATTTTAGGGTTTTTAAGTATTAACTATTTGAGTGATGGGACTTGGCCCGGAGAAAGTTCCCCGAGCTCTTTCGAGGCGGTTATTGGCCCGAACCAGAGGACTTCGTGGTATTTGTATAAAAGGTGAAACCTCCTATACGCCCAATATGATAAATCCCTTCCTTGGCTCTCGCACTCCTCCTTGCTTTCTTTAACTCGCTTTGGATCTGTCTCAAAGGCAAAGATTCAAGCTTAGACAAACTTACCTATTGTATTGGTCTAGGTAGGAACAATTCTATTATACGTGAATCCTTCTTCTTCCATTCTTAGGGAGTTCTATTCTATATAAGAAATACACTACAAGAAAACACGCCGTTTGCGAGGGAAATTTGCGACGGCTT
>OVAP01005518.1:0-12934 GCA_900406295.1 Aurinia saxatilis | reverse complement strand
TTGTTTTATGAATATATACTAATGTCTTAAGTTAATAAACGAAAGTGTTAATGTCTCCTAGTGGTAATAAACACACTTTGCAAAAATCTTGAATATGTATTCAAACCTAGGGGAAAACATTGTTTTAATTCTTCAATTTAACATCGAACCTAGGGGNTTTAATTCTTCAATTTAACATCGAACCTAGGGGAAGATTATATAGCAATGAGTTTCATTATTGAACGAAAGTGTCACTGTCTCACAGTGGCAATAACCACCTTATATTTGCCTTGGGGTCGCGAGTTCGAACTCAGAAGTGCGAACAATTTTTATATCCGAATTTCATTGTGTATTCTGGTGTATTATTACTAAAGAGGAAAGCTGAACCCTCTAGTAGATTTAGAGGGTTTACTTTTTCCATCTAAAATTTTCACAACTAGATTAAAATTGGAAAAAGACCTACTTTTAATCAACTAATGATAAAAAAGCCTTTTTATAGAATTTCCCCAAAAAAGAAAGTGTTTTTAATGTTTATAATAGAGAAAATAGATTTTCTGAATTAGCTTAAAAACTAGGTGATTCGCACCTTGTGCTGCCAATATTTTGTTTAAAAAATACACCATTAAATAATAATGATTCTAAAGCAAGCTAAAAAAATATTTGTAACATTTGAGCCAGTAATAGGAAATACAAAGAATTGTAAAATGAATAGAAAACAACGAATGAAAAAAAGTAAAGCAAGGTCCTAACCAACATTAACATAGATTTTTTTGTATACACCATTTTTCGTTTTAGTTTTAACCTTCCCATTTTTTATTGAAGGTTTCCTTGTAAACAACACTTGTCTATTAGAAGAATGATCGGCTCGTGTCCTTTTCACTTCTCTCCATGCACCCCATGTCTGGGCACATGGGGAAGTGAAGTGAAAATACACCAGCCGATCACCTAAATGTATTATGTTTTTCTAGAATTTTGGTTTATTTTATTTTTAATTTATAGTGCTTCTAACTTATCCAAATAATTTAATCAATAATTTCAAATTTCAATCTTTCTAAAATTTACCGTGTATAATTAATTGTTTAGAAATTTTGTTGGATGTGATTATTTAAATTTGGCTCGTTTAGACCTGAACTGGTATTTCGGTTCAAATGTTCAAAATCTATTTTATTCGTTCAAATTGTATAGTCGAATAATTTAACATCTGATTTTTTTTTTTGTCACATTTTAGTTATTGTAATAAAATAATTTTATTATTCTCAATTTTCAACTTTTAAATAAATCTTTTCTTTTAATTTTATCGTGAATAAAATGATAACATATAATTAGCTCAGTTAGCATTTTATATTATAGAGATGTTAAATTTATGTATTATCATTATTTTTAAAAAAGTAAGAAATAAGTTCATAATGTACTAACATTGTCTAACATTTTTGTAACACTAAATTTTATATAATCGACTATTTTTGTTTTTTTTATCGTATTGAAATATATCTTCTATTACATATGATTTTCAATTCGATCAAATGAACATCCCACACTACAACTTTTTCCGCAACACGATACATATTAAATGAATAGCCTCCTTACAGATGACTTTCAGCTGGTTAACACAATCGTTATCGGAGTTACTAAATTTCGATTTGATATTAAACATTTGCATTATGCCCAACTAATGAAAATATTTTTAGTTTACTTATACATTACTTGGACATAATTATTTGCGCATTAGAATTATTGGAAAAATTCCTTCTTACCATTTAATATATAAATATTTTGAAATATTTTTATTATTATGGGAGAATCTAAAAAATATCAATAAAATATAAATATGTTCCAAAATACCATCAACTTAAAAAATTTCCATATATTCCACTAATTACATGGTAAAATACATGTTTCCCCTTAATTAACTATAATATTTATTAAATATTAAATAATAAATAATAATCATTTTCGAAATTAAAATAGGGGTTTAACCACATATATCCACTTTTTTTTATCTCATTAATCACATATAATCACCTTCATTCCTTTTAGTTATTTTTCTTGTAACCCTAAACCCTAGATCCAAAACCTAAAAAGTCTTCCCACCCCTAATAAACTCTAACCTCCTAAAATATAAACCCTAAATCCTAACAATTAAACCTAATAGTTATTAAAAATTAAACCCAAAGTTTATAAGGGTTTAACCCAAAATGATAAACCCTAAGTAAATCATAAACTCTATAATTTTACTAAACCGTAAATCCTAAAATCCTAAACCCTCACAAATATATCATTTATAATGAAAAATAACTTTGGTAAATGAAGGGTATAATGGTATTAAAATAAAAAGGGATGAATATATATGATTAAAAAAAGGGTGTGATTATATGTGGTTAGTAGGTATGTAAAGTTGAGTATATTTGTCATTCTCTCATTAAAATATGTATTTTTCAAAAAAAAAAAAAAAATCCAAAAATTTTTTTTTTCGAAATTTTTTTTCCAAAAAAATTCTTAGAAACAACAACAAAAGTTACGAAACCCTTTCTAAACCTTAAAAACGTTTAGGAAGCTCTTCTAAATATTTAAAACATTTAGAAAGCATTTCATAAAAATTGAAAACGCCTAAACATTAAAAACTATTTAAGAAGCACATCCTAAACATTAAAAACCTTTAGAAAAAACTATTACTAAACATTAAATACATTTAGGAAGTCCTTCCTAAATATTAAAAAAAGTTAGGAACACTTTCCTAAACATCATTTAAAATGTTTAGGGTGACCTACCTAAACATTAAAAACTATTTAAGAAGCAAGTATTAAACATTAAAAACGTTTAAATACATTTTGGAAGTCTTTCCTAAATATTAAAAAAAAATCGGAAGGCTTTTCTAAACATTAATAAAGTCTTTATAAATTATAAGAAACACATTTTTAAATAATGATATTCTTATAAATGAGTTGGTAAACTATTATACACCATTTTAAAAAAAACATTGTAAATGTTTAAAGCTATTTGAGAGGTTTAAATAATCAATTCTGAAAATTTAGTTAGCAATTCATAAACATTAAAAACATTCACAAAACTCTTTCTAAATTAAGAAAACACATTAGTAAATGATGATATTCTTATATATGTTTCAGTAAACTATTATACATCAGCTCGGAACTATTTTTGAATGTTTAAATTATTTCAGATGTTTAAATAGTCACTTAAAAAAATTTAAGAAGGGCTTCCTAAAATACTGTTAAGTTTTCACAAACAAATTTTTGATTTTTTTTTTAAAAACGAATTTTTTAATTTTTAAAGTAAAATTATTAATTAATTTTGATATAAATAAAATGAAAATCACAAAAGGACAATTATGTCTTTTTATGTAAAAAGATGGTATTTAAGGAACTTCTTCTTTTCTAGTGGTATTTTTGTCCACTAAACCTCATTTATTGGTATCCTAAGGAGTTTCTCTATTATTATTATTATTATTATTATATTATTTATGTTTTTGAAATACATATTATATTACGTATTTATTTTTAAAATATGAATATTATAAACTACATATAATTAAATAATGAGTAAATATTTTGGTAAGAAAAATTTGAAGGATTATTTTTTAAAAATATATATACACTAACTAAATATATAATTAAGATATATATTATCAAAATTATAGAAATATGATTAAATTAGTCTCCATGTTTTTTTGTTTAAAAGTTTCACTGTTTTATTATGATGTCAATTTATCAATTGTTACAATTACAAAATACATTTTTTTCTAAACATTGAAATAATGATGAAAGTAACTTATTTGCTTTGGTGCCTCCTTTTTTCCACCTACAAATGTGGGTCTGATTGGTTTAACCGTTGTGGATGCTGTTGCGTTTACGGAAGTTTGCGGAAGCAGACGGTTGCGGTTGTGAGCATTATCAAATGTTTTATATGACTGGTGTAGCGATTAAAAATTGATGAATTTGCGGAATATTTCTTACTGGTTACCAGCGGTTGTAATAGCGATTGAATATACATTAACAATATATATATAAAATTATAAGTATAAATTCTTATATAAATCATTCTAGTTAAAAATATTTTTATTACAATAATAATTAAAAAAACTCTAGTTGAACATTATTAAATAATAAAAACCCCAAAAATAAACAATTATAATTATCTAAAAATACTTCATGCATTGAGTGTATCACCAAAAACTGTATCAAATAGTATAGCAAATTGCACAAATTTATTTCAAGATGTGGATCTTCGGGATTGGTCATATAAATACTATAAAGTTTTCTCAAATAATCCAACCGATTTTTGTTTGACTCCACTTCAAATTAATTCCAAATTGATCAATTAAATTGTTTACGATCTTTTCTTTGGAAAGACCAGAAAGAAGTCCCTTGTTTGCCACATCTTGTTTCTCTATAGTTATCCTTTCAAGTAATTCGTATGCGAGCTTATCCAACCACATAAATTTCTGAAAATACAATTAAGAAATCAAGTAATTTCAGTCCGATAATTAATAAACTATGTAAGTATGATTCACTAAGTTTTTTGTATTAGAGTCAGAATTCATTTGGTTTAAAGCCATGACTCAAATTGCAGCACCAATATGACAAAAGGTTGTTAGAGAAGAAAAACGAATAAACATGACTATTATAAAAGTAAAGCAAAAAGGAAAAATATACCGTCGTCTCTAAAGAATATTGTGCACTTATACAAGTCTTATAAATTAGGTTTGAGTGTATCGACTTTTATACTACTAGTTTATTAGGTTAAAGTAAAAGATATGTGATAGATGCATATCTAGTTAGGTGATGAATGGTTCACCCGCTATCACCCGCAAAAACAAACGCTGCGGGTGGCAGCAGTTGTTAGTGTTTGACAATAATCATGGTAATGGCTCTCTACAGTTTTTAGCCGCTCAAAATCTCTCAAAACCAAAAACTCCTTCCCTCCAGCGTTTACGGTTGCGGGTGGCTAATTTTTAAAATTTTTTAAAAAAATTTATCATTCAATACTGAGATAAATATATAAAAATAGTTTTTTAATTTTAAAACAAAATACTAGTATCATGTATTAAATAATCATATTCTTACATATTTGACATAAAATTTAAATTAAAATAAAATGTATTTATAATTGTAATTTATATATACATAAATTGTTTATAAGTAAAAAAATTAAAATATGTTTGAAGTATTTCATTAGTGTATTTCATGATTTATTATAAAACAATACTATTTTATTAGTTTGATTTACTTGTATGGTTTTATAATATATAAGTATTTTTTATAAATCATAATTTAAATAAAAATGATAATATATATTATATTTGTATTTATTAGAAATTATATTTAATACATAGTAGTTATATTGTTAATATTTATACTTATGTTATAAATCGCTATATCATTATTTAAAAATTAAATAAAATATATTAAATAATTATATTTTTAAAATGGTAATCAGACATATTCCACAAATTCACCAATTTTTAGTCGCTACATTAATATTAAACTATAGATTTCTATTTTTATTATTTTAAAATACTTATCAATTAGAATTGTTTGTAAAAAAAATTACAGTTATATATATTTTTATGTTGTTAATATATCCTCAACCGTTATTACATCCCTTGGTAACCAGTCAGAAATATCCCGCAAATTCACCAATTTTTAATCGCTACACCAGTCGTACAAACCGCTTAATAACGCTCAAAACCGCAATCATCCGCAACCGCAAACTCCCACAACCACAACCGTTAAACCAGTCAGGTCCTTAATGTGGAATATAGATATTTAATTTTATGTATTATATTTGTAATATTTGTAATGCGTTGAGTTTACGTAACTTGAATTGGGAATATATATATATATATATATATATATATATTTATTATATACATGTTTTCATATAAATCTATGTAAATTTTATTTAAATATTTTTTTAGTCACCCGCAATCGCAAACACTTGTGGAAAGGAGCTTTTGGATTTCAGGGATGTGGAGGGGTAAAGCAATATAAAGCGGTTGTTGTGATTGTTACAAACCGCTAATAACCGCTACCACTCATAAACGCAACCGCTGCGGGTGCTACCGGATGAACGATTCATGTTGTGTAGAGAGAAAGAACATAAACTTACCAATTTTTTGTTTTTTTTTTGTGTGGAATCTTCCTACATATTAATAGAGAAGATTTGATTTATAAACAATAGTAATATTGGGGCATTGTCTACAGGTAAGCGAATGTTTTACAATTTATAGGTGGTAAGATATCCTTGAATAGAAGAGTCATATAGTTGTCATAAGACGTCACCAACATACCATTCTAAAAACAGGACAGAAGCCAATGGGATCTTGATACAGCAGAATATCTCTACACCAGTCTTGGAATCACTGGTTCACTATGCCCAACCTGAAATGTATCTGAGGAACACAGAATCTTGATAACATGTATGATATGAATCACTACTGATTTCAGTAGAGTGCAAAACATATCCCTTGAAACCGAAAACACCCACCTTTTAGCCTTTTTCGAATTAGAAGAGCTAAAGAGCAGTTGATATGAAGAGAACCCAATCATCCCTTGTTCAAAAAATAGACCTCGTCTACCAACCTTCTGTAATTCCTTTCACCCATCACCGGATCCCTTTTCTTCCATTCCTCAAGCAACTCAAGAGCTTCATTCCCTCTGCCTTCCCTACACAACTCAGCTAAAACTGTATTATAGGTCAACATATCAGGAGACATCGAATTTGCCAGCATATCAACCACAAGCTCAACGGCTTCATTCAGTCTCCTTTGGATGGCGAGAGTGCAGATGAGAACCATGTAACAACTGCCATTTGGAACCATGGCTTTGCTCCTCATCTCTTTGAAAAAGCCTAAACCTTGCTCAAGCCTTCCTTTCTCACAAAGTCCTTTTGTTAAGTAGCTATAGGTGTAAGCATTAGGGTGAGAGCCGTAGAGAGGCATCTCACGGAAAACCCTAAGGGCTTCATCTACCTGGAGACACTTAGCATAAGCCTTGATAATCATGTTCAAGACAAAGGTATCGGGAATGACCCCGTTGGTTTTCATCTGCTTAGTGAGCGATCTAACAGCGTGCAGATACACATAGCACACATTCAATTTGTTGAATCTCTTAAGGAGAGAGGTGAGGAGCAGAGTGTAGGTTTCGAGGTCAGGTTTGGAGTGATGTGATGTAAGCATCTTTTTGTAAACATCGAAAGCTCGGTTGAAAAGGAACTTACGGGCGCAACAGAAGCGGATGATGGAGTTGTAGAGAGGAAGGCTCATATCGCAAGCGCCGGCGACGACTTCCTCGATTAGGGTTTCGGCGAATTTGTTGCGTTTGCCTGTGATTGCTTGGTTGATCATAGTGTGGTAGGCCTCGTGGTTATGCTTGTAGCCTCGCTGTTGAGCGGTCCACCGGAAGATGTCTAAAGCCAGGTCCGGGTCAGACTGCGCCCGCAACGCCGCCACTACATCCGACTGAGTGAAGCCTGGTTTCAGATTCTGGATCCACCTCTCGAATCCGGATTCCAGTGGAGTCCGGGAGCGACTCCGAGATGTGACGGAAGAAAAAGATCCAGATAGATGAGTCACGGCGGACGAACGGCACGGCGGAGATAACTTCCGGATCTGGGGAACGAACCGTCCAAGGGTAGCCCACATCGTGTCGTTTCGTTTGTATCGTTTTTTAAATTTGGTTTTACTTTTTATTTGTTGTTTGTGCTTAAAATTTCTTATTACTGTAGAACAAGAGCGCTAGGAGTCAGCCAGTATAGTTAAAAGAAATTTCAGAAAACAGAGAAGATAAATTTCTCCAACTAAGTTTAAGAAAAAACAACATCGGTAATTGTTTTGTATGTCACATAAGTTGAGTCCTCTATCGCTCTTCAATTTTGGTAAGCAATTCTGCCTTCTTCTCTATACTTGCATTCCAACGAAATCATTTTAACATGGATTAAATTCTTTTACAAAGTGAGACGGATTGACTTTGTAGATAAACATGTACTATGACCACTCATTCTGTTTCACCATGAACTCTTTGTCTCTTTATTTTACCTCATGAACTTTTGAACTCTATAATTTTAATACACAAACTTTATGTACTCTTCATATATGATCAACTAAAATTAAACAGGTCCTAAATCGAATAATTAGCGATTTAAAATCACATTCAGTAAATAATTAAATATCATAAAACAATTAAATATAATTAAAAATGAATTACAGAATTAGTAAACCACAATTAAATTTCGCTAACCCAGAATTATTAAACCTAAACCAGCCTAAACCGTAATATGTTTATTACTTCTCGACATAACCAAAAAATGATTTGGGGGAAAGAGGAATCCGGTCACGAGACTGAGATAGGTCATGAGACAGAGAGAGAGAGGCGTGAGTCTGAATACCAATTCAATTGAGAGAGATTGAGAGAAATGTCACGGTTTGAATATAGATAGAACTAGAGGAAGAGCAAGCGGAGGAGGAACATGCGGAGGAGGACGAGGAACAAGCAGATGAGGAGGATGAAGAAGGAAGAGGCTTGTGGAGAGGAAACGACCCATCATCCAAAGAGCACCAAACATCAACAATGGTGGAGAAGAATCAGTACCCATCATCGTTAACAATGGTAGAGACGAAACAGTCAATTTGGCGTTTAATTGTTGTTTACTAATTCTGTAATTCATTTTTTGTTACATTTATTTTTTTATAATATTTAAGTATTTACTAGACGTGATTTCACATCGCTAATTATTCGGTTTAGAATATATTCAATTTTATTTGATCATATATGAAGAGTACATAAAATTTGTGTATTAAAACTAAAGAATCAAAAAGTTTATGACGTAAAATGAAGAAACAAAAAGTTCACGGTGAAACAGATTGAGTGGTCATAGTACATGTCTATCTACGAAGTCAATCCAAGCTCCAATAACCATTTCTTACCCACCTCATACATCACATAAAGAAGAGCCGTAAACATAATATTCATCAAAACCGTGGTTGTATAAGAAGCATAAAAATCACTAATCCCCTCCTTCACACATAAACATCTTTACACAATCCCAAACGCCTTTATAAGTCTCTTCTCACATCTACACCTCTGCTTTACATGGAGGAAACTGAGTTAGTATTAACAGTTTTAAGAAGTCTGACTATTGTGAATTCAAGGAGGAAAATTTACATCAATATTAAAAGATAAACACAAAAGAAATCATGAAGCTGGAGCATTAGGGTTGAAGCATACCTATTGTAGTGGAAAAACATAGTATTTTTATGGGAATCCAAATAACCTGCAGATTAAGATGTCATTTTCAGCAACCTTGTTTAAACACAAGAACAACAAAGAAGAAACCAGAATCATACCAAACGTTTTTCTTTCTTGTCTGTAATTTACTTAATTTGGTTTATAGTGATCTTATACTCTAGCGATCTGAGTATTGCTGCCATTGTGGCTCAAAAGCGAAGTGCCAAACAGATGAAACCTAATGAATATAGTGTAAGACCAATTATGCTTCTTTCATTACACTTAAAAATGTTTTCTGTTTGAAAGAACGTGAAAGAGATGCAAGACTCTGTGGATCAAATTAATGATATCAATAAATTATTATTTAGTGTTCCATCTCCCAAGGTGACAGGTAACCAAAGATAAGAAACAAAAAAACTCAAGATTGACTCACAATATAAGCGATATCCGACACTCATTGCAGTCTTTTAAAAAGACTTTTCCCAAAGATGCAAGACGTAAAAAGATGTTTTTTTGCTCCTCTACGTTCAAGCAATAATCTACAACTAAAATGAAGTAAAATGTCAAGAAGTAGAAAGATGTCTAGTGGTTTTGAACCAGATCATTTGATTTTCTGGTTATGCATATCTCAGACAAGGTTAATAACAAAATTAATAATTCATTAAACTAAGGTTTCACATGGAGCTATAAAGTGCACGATTAAAATACACCTTCTATGATAGATGTGGAAGTTTCTTCTCCGGAACGAACCAACAAGATCAACAACTCAAGAAGCAGAACCACAACTTCATGTCATCTCCAATCTCGACCTCTTTGAGTGCACCTGATCATCGTACCATACGATCCATGTCACCTTCTCTCCAGATTAGTACATGGACACCGCCACCTCTAGCTTCTCATCCACAACACAAGCCCTCTCATGACATCAACATCACATTAACTTGATCTCTTCATCAAAGAACTTATAGATCTTTCTGTACTTCAGTTTTCAGATTAGGGTTCTGCAGGCCAGACTCTCAAGTTTTAGGTTTTTATGTTGGTTTGTGTAACTTAGGATTGCTTTTCAACTTTTATTCGGTTTGGTCCACTCGTGGATGTAGAATTGAAACTTGTTCCCCAGTCTCTGAACCGGCTACTCAACATTTTGATTTACCAAATCCAGGAACAGTTTCTTTTGAAGACGATACTAAACAAAATTCAGTACAACCACAAATATCGATGATCTGAACCTTCAAACCCAGCTAGACGCAAGTGTCGTACGCAGTTTCTTATCTTTCATAGCCTTCCTTACATTTTTTGCATTGTCCCATCTACCAACAGATATATAGATATTAGCTCAATGTGAAAGATAACCCGAAGGATCAGTCTCGAGCGCAATACAGTGCCTGCACGCAATCTCCCCAAACTCAACGTTGTTGTATTACCCACTGGATAAAAGAAACGCTCCCCAAACTCCAGCGTTTGGTTGCATTGGCATACTCTTGATCAGCTCATATGCTTCGTCTAGCCTCCTGCCCCGTCCCAACATCTCCACCATTATCCCATAATGATCAGCTGAGGGTTCGAGGTTGTAGTCTTTCATGGAGTTGAAGCATTTGTAGTCTTCTTGAACAAGCTCGAATGGCTGAATGCTGATAATAGTCTTGTGAATGTTACTGGATTCGGAGGGATCTTCTTTTCAATCATCTCTTTAAAAAGAAGTCTTGCTTTTGTGGCCATGCCATTTATCCCGCACCCCATGATCATAGTTGAGTAAGAAACTGTGTCCTTTTTGTTAAGACCGTTGAAAAATTTGAATGCCTTGTCAGAATCTCCGCCTTTCATGTAAAGATCAATCAGAGAGGTACTTAAGAGATCATCCATCTGGATTCCATGTTCAGTTCCAGCCTAATCATGACTAAAGTTTCAATCTTTTCTTCACTAAAGTACACCCTTATGAAGTTCTCTAACACAAAAATACATTCGATCCAAAAGAACAAGAACAGATCCGAAATTAAGCCTAAAACGCGAAGCTATACGAAGTGAATAACCAAATGTTAAAGACAAAGCACAAGTACCTTCCGTAATTGTCCGTAACAGAATTATCCTCAAACCATATCATAAGTAAGCTTCATCGACATCATCCGTACAAAGCATGTGGCTGCAGATGTTAAAAAGGTAGGCAAAAGGGTAAGCAACTAAGAGAATACATTCCTCTATTCTATCTTCCGTCTTATGAAGTTGTAACACTAAAGGTCGGCTTGGATGTTTCCTTCTTCCCATGTCCTTCTTCCTCTCTTTGCTTTTCTTCTGGGTTTCAATAATTAATCCAGAAAACACGATTTGATAACAATCTAAAGAAGTTACGAACCTTGCACTGAAATTTCGTTCTGGAATTATGTAACTTGTGAGTATGAGTGACAAAAGGAAACATTCCAAAATAAAAATGTATCGAGGGAAACTTGTTTTACTAAACCATAACTTATAAAACTTTACAATCTCTAAAATGTTATTAAACCATAAATCATAAAACATACCATATTTAAGTGAAATTAAGCTAACCAAATTTGAAATTATCAATCCATGTTGTAGGCTCGGAAAACCACATTACAAACATGAACACATTGTGAAGTTTTAACTTGTGAGCAAGCCGAGACCTTGATAGAGAACCTAGCTCAAAGTGATTCTTGCTATGGAGGTGATTATGATCGGTATGCAAATGCCGTTGGTTCAAGTTTGAATGATGGAAAGATCCAAGAGCTTAACGAGAAGATTAAGAAGTTGTCTCACGCTTTGGGAAGTAGTCAAAAGCATGTGGATTTTGCGGATGATTACAATCAAGGTCCTTCTCAAGAGAATTATCAAGAGGACAATGATAAATCTATGGGTCATCAAAAAGATTGTAGTTATGTTAACAACTACAACAAGCCCTTTAACCAGTCTCATCCACACCTCTCCTACAGAAGTACCAATGTAGAGAATCCCCAAGACCAGTTATATCCTCCACAATATCAACCCTTCAAACCAAAGGCTCAAGGATACAACAACAACTTATAAGGTGGAAATCTTCATGGGAATTACCCACAACCCCAAGGTTCTTCATCACATGATAATGCGACTAACGAGATGTTTAAGCAAATAATGGATAGCCTAGCTCGGACTCAACTTATACAAGTGGAGTCTCAAAAGGAAATGCAAAGAAAGCTCGATGAGATGCAAGCCGAGATTGAGTGGTTGAAATGCTAAAATGCCCAAGCTTCCTCGTCTTCTAAGAAACCAATGCTTTCCTTCCCTTCCAAACCCGAGCAATATGATAGCTCTAAGGAGTGGGAAGGAACTTCAAGATGTTGATGCAAAAGTTAGTGAACCAAACAAGGATCCAAAGGAAGATGAACACAATGAGGTTGTGGTTACCAAGCAACAAGGGAAAGGTTTCTTGGATGGTATTGAGGAAAAATCGAAGAAGGTATTGTTTGAACCTCCTCCATATGAGCCGCCACTTCCCTTCCCATCGAGGTTAAAGAACCATTTGCTAGACAAGCAATGCCAAAGGTTCATCGACATCATGGAGACGGTGGAAGTTACATTGCCATTACGAGAAACCATCGACAACAGTGCATACTGGTCTAAATTCTTCAAAGAGATGTTTACCAAGAAGAAAAAGATGGAACAAAGTCTCAAGAATGCACTACAAGAAAACATCCCTATTGCTAGGGAAGAATTCCTAGCAAATT
>OVAP01005517.1:0-12936 GCA_900406295.1 Aurinia saxatilis | reverse complement strand
GAGATTGTTACCTTCTTTACTAAGATCTTATCAATGTCGTTGGTGAACTTTCGAATGATTGCACAGATGCGAGCATGAGTCTGGAGAATATGTGGTTCCAAGTGAATGAATTTTGACTAATCAGCACACGTCTACATCATTTCTGAAAATCCAAATACCTAGATGGTATAAATTAGCTTGTTAATGAGTATCTGACCGAAGTTGGAGGCATATATATAGTACTTCAGCATATTGTCCTTTAGATCAGCATCACCATACCTTCCAAGGAGATTAACCAACATATTGTACTCAACATCATTTCACAGCCATGACAAGTCGAATGACTTAGCTCCAACGAGAACATGCGATCCGTGAAATCTCCATAGATTACAACATAACAAAATGTAACCCATAGGATTGATCGATAATCCATGAGTCTGATGACACTCCTAAACATCTAAATGGCCCAATAGGATTGATCGACAATCTATGAGTCCGATGACACTCCTAAACATCTAAACGGCCCAATACTTCATTACGGGCTGATCTCCACCTTTTAGACAAAACAAAAAGTCCTTCGGTGAAAATCATGCACCGACAAACTAGAAGATTCGAGGATTCTGCTACGAAAAAGGAAATTTTCTTTTATCCCTCAACGAAGATGAAATCTTCCTAGAGCATATCGTAGAAACAGAAATTATCTCGAAGAATATCGACAAAATGGAAACTATCCGAGAACCTATCGACAAGGAAATGGAAAAGCCCTAACCCTAAGTCAATTTAGTTAGAAGTATATATAGATCGCGGATCCTTGGTCATAATCTATCTTTCACTTCTCGAATAGCTTGAGTCTTTAGCAGCTTGTAACTATAGAATTCATCTCTTATCAATACAGTAACCTACTTTCGACCATTGTTCTTTGCTCTTTTTACTTTCGAGAAATTCATACTTAGAGAATCAACGATCCTTAAACGTTTCATAGAAATTTTTTGGTGTGTGAATTCTCACCCACACACTGAAAATTCGAGGAATCAACAAGTGAGTTTGTTTCCACCATATATAATTCCCAATGTGTTAAAAATTTACTGTAAACGAATGATTAAAGAGTTGAAGCTAAAAAAAATATGCCTAGCAACATCAAGGCTCTGCATAGCCAACCTCATGGGATTGAAAAGTTTAAGAATTGAATCAACCTTTAATCCATAAAGCAAGAGCATTGAGAATTTTCATACAAAAAAAGGGCACCAAAGAAGAACAAGACGACTCGCAATTCACTAATTATTGATTCCTTGATCCACGTTTATAAAACTCTTTAGGCCAAAAGAGAAAGCTATGTTTTAAGGGACTTGCATCATAAATAGAGATAACGACAAATATACCCAAAATCACATACCCACTTTTCATATATGACCCTTCTTTTTTTAATCACCACAGACCCAATAGTCTCCTTTTAATACCATTATATCTTTCATTTACCAAAGTTATTTTTCATTACAAATGATAAATTTGTTAAAAATTCCCGAAATTTTTTTTTTTGTTAAGATTTAGGATTTAAGGCTTATTAAAATTATAGAGTTTTTTTACTTTAAGGTTTAGGACTTAGGGTTAAACTCCTATAAAAATTAGGGTTTAATTTTTAATAACTATTAGGATTTAATTCTTAGGATTTAAGGTTTAGATTTTAAGGTGTTAGGGTTTATTAGGGTTTGAAAGACCTTTTGGGGTTTAAGATTATAGGATTTAGAGTTTAAGAAACCATAAACCCTAGATCCTAAACTCTAAAACCTTATAGATAGTTAATATTTAAATAGTGACATTTCAGACTTTTTACAAAATAAGGTGGATATATGTGATTAAAAAAACTATGTTCAGTCCCAATAAAAATCTAGGTCATGATGGTCTTACTAGTGGGTTCCATACAGATGCTTGAAAAATTCTAGGAGAAGAGATTACAAATGCAATTAGAGATTCTTCATCAAACCCAGAAGGGCACCAGGGACTAATGCAACAATCCTATCACTAATTCCCAAGTTTTCAGGAGCTACAATAATCAAATACGATCGTCCTATATCTTGTTGCAACACAATATATAAGGTGATTTCTAAGATCTTGGCAACTAAGATCAAGTATCTGCTTCTTAGGATTATCCTACCAAATCAGACAACTTTCATAAAGGGAATACTTCTACTAGAAAATGGTATTTTAGCCTCAGAGATTGTAAAGAGTTATCATCTAGATAGGGGACGTAATAGAGTAACCTTGAAAGTAGACATTCCCAAGGTAATTGACACTTTAAGGGTACAAGAGGAGTTAGGCAGGGAGACCCTCTCTTCCCCTATATGTTTGTCGTGGCCAGTTTTCTTATCATCCTAAGTGTAAAGAGTAAAAAACAACGCACCTCAGCTTTGCAGATGACCTGCTGATCTTCTTTGATGGCTCTCTCAATCCCTGGAAGGTATCCTATAGCTTCTCAAACATTTCCAGGATCTATCAGGGCTATCAATCTCGTTTCTTCTCTTCTGGACTTTCCCAATCAGAAGTCTCTACCATTGTCTCCAAAACTGTATTCCCTCAAGAACACCTCCATGTCAGGTACCTAGGGCTCCCTTTGTGTTCCAAGAAGCTTTCCAACCTCAATTGTGAGCCAATACGGAAAAAAAAATTAGTACTTGGACAGCAAGAACTCTCTCTCTCTCTCTCTCTCTAGCACGCATATTGCTCCTCATCAACATAGTTATTGCAGGCATCACTACCTTCTGGTCTCAAGCTTTCATCCTACCAAAGAAGCGTATCAAAACTATAAACAACTATATGTAGTGCTTACCTTTGGAAAGGAACTTTGGAGGGGAAGCATGTAGCAAGAGTGACCTAGAACACAGTGATCACACCGACATAAGAAGGAGGGCTTGGAGTGCGTAATCTGCTTCTTTGGAATAAAACATGTGCCTTGAAGCTGCTTTGGTTACTCTTCTTTAGGAAAGAATCCATCTGGGTTGCTTGGGTTTACCACAACTTGATCAAGACCCGCAACTTTTGGAAGATTAAACCTACACAGAGCCATTCTTGGTTATTCAAGCATATTTTGAAATTAAGAGGAGAATTCATGACCTGTTTCAAAACTTTAATTACATGGGCCTGGTGGCCATGCCAGCTTCTGGTTTGACCCTTGGACAAGATTTGGTCCTCTGGTTGATTTTGTGGGTGTACAAGGAGGGACCAAGAAGAACATGCATTAAGCTCACCACAATTGTCTCGTCTCTTTGGAGATATGACCATTGGATCCTTCCTCACGTACAAACTGATACCTTTGAGGAGGGCCTAACTGAGCTTGCTATCATCACCATCCCTCAGGGGCCAAATTCTTGTGCATGGATCATTAATGGAAATCCCCGCAATAGCTTCAACTCCAAAGCCGTCTACTCATCACTCTTAGAATCTCACCCTCTTGTCCATTCGCACAAATCAATGTGGATCAAAGGTGGGATCCCAAAACACATTCTTATGGCCTGGCTTATGACCTTGAACATGAGCCCGACTAGAGATAGACTAATTTCTTAAGGCTTCGACACGTCACCCAGAAACCAAAAATCATCTTTACTTTGAACGTCCTTCTCTTCCGACGTGGAGGTCAATGACAACAAGATTTTCCCTCACGCCTAATCGCTTGAGCTGGATAGAGACCATCAAGAAGTGACGCAGTGATTACCATGTAAGCACAAGACTTTTCTTCTTCGACTCACTTGGCAAGCGTCTTTGTACGAGATCTGGCGAGAACGAAACGATCGATCGCATAGAGCCACTCACAGATCGCCAAATACCATCACCCTCTTCATTCGAAACCTGGTGAAAAACATAATTTCTTCTCTTATGACAAGAACAACTTATGGGCTAGCGAGATTTTACAAATTCGGTTCTCTCTGACAAGGGTTAGACGTTGCACTATTCAACTACAAGATCTTGTTATTTCTATTGTTAACATTACTATGGGCTTCTTAGGGTTCACTCTTTTGGGGGTTCATGTAGGTTCTTTCTTTGTTGGGCCAGACTATATTGGGCTAGTATGTACAACAGAAGCCTTCTTGCTACCTATATATAAAATGCTACCATTTAAAAAAAAAAAGGAAGAAGAAGTTAACCTAGGTCAAATCATCTAAACTTTTTAGCAATCTCTCTTTCTTCTACAGTAAGAAACTTTCTCTTTTTTTTCCTTAAGAACAACCTCTTCATCTTGATCTTCTCTGGTCAGTGTATGGTGGTTTCGACCACCGACACCGGTCGGAATCTTGTCTTTTCTTTCTTTTTCGTTTTCGGCTTGCGGTTTTGGTCAGATCTGGGTAGATCGAGTTGGTGGATATGAGTTTAGCGAATGGTTGTGGCCGGATCTAATCTCTCACTTTAGATCTCTATACCTTTCTCTTTCTCTTCTATACGTTGTGGATTTTCTGTTAAACCCGACGACCTATACGATTTGTTCATTTTCTCATATCTGATTTTGCATGTTTCTTGGTTGGGATCTTTGTGAGCTTTCACTTGTCTTTTTTTGTTAGTTAAGTTTTGATTCAGTTTAAGTTGATGGTATATGGGTTGGGTTATCGCGCAAGCCAGTTGTAGAGGGGTTTGGGCTCTTTAACCTTCAAAGCATCTCCGGTTCTTCTTCAATAACTTCCGACCCGCAGCTGATGTCCTCAGTGGCTTGGCCTAGGTGGGATCGAGCAATAGAAAGAGGTTCAAGCGGAGTTGGATGCACGGATCGCCGACGTTTCATTTGCCCCTTTCCTCTTGGTTCTTATGCTTTGTTTGCTGTTAAGATCTGCCTCATCCATCGTTTTTTGCGGTGGATTCAAGATGTATTTTTTCATCTTTGTTACCCTTTGGTTCCCGTATCATTGAACTGAAATTGTTTCTCGGTCTTAGTTTGTAGTAGAAGATTTTTGTGTTAGCTAATTTTGATCCATGTAATTATAATACTTTGTAGACTCTGGGACCTTTCCAGGTTCGCGGCACTGCCTTTGTAGACTATGGGATCTATCATGATCGCCGACTCTTTTGTAACCAAGTCTTAATGAATAAGAAATGTATCTCTTAGAGCATCTCCAACCATTTGCACTATTTTAAGCACTAAAATAGTGTTGCACTAAAATAGTGTTGAGTTTTACTCCAACCCATTGCACTATTTCTTACACCAAAAATGAATATTCTAGGTATGTTCACTTTCTTTACAATTTCTTCTTTTTCTAATTATACCCATTATTTATCAAAATTATAAATTCTACCCCCTTATTATATATTTTTAATAAATTTATCCACTAGTACTTCATTTATCTAATTGATTGATGTGAATTATCAATTTAAAACAATGAGAAAGTAAAAGTATAACATATTGATAATAATCAATTTTGGAAATTATTTTTATAAAAAATTAAATAAAAATAATAATACATTGAAAGAAAATGTAAATGTGATTTGTATTTTAATTTTTAGTTATCAGTGACAAAATTAATGATATAGTAATAATTCACAAATAAAAATATTACTTAAAATTAAAACTTTAATATAGAAATAAAAATACATAGCACAACATAGTAAAATAGAAAAATAAAATTACAGAGAACAATAAAATTAGTACAATTTATTTGGCATCACCATTGGTGTATTTTTCTCACAAATGATCATTAAGTCATTTTGAATTGGAAAAATGAGCTTTGTATATTTGATTCTTTTTCCACAAATTATTAATTAAGTCATTTTATGTTGTTTAGCTTTAATTTATTTTCTGTTTTTTATTTTTCATTTATTTTTTGTATTTTATCTTTACTTTTGCTACCATTTATGTTTTTAAAAGATCATTATTAGTTTATGTCATTATATCTTCTATTATATAAATATTTTTTGCATTTTAAAACTTTAATTACCAATGAAAACATGATTTATAAAAAAATTTGAAATAGTGTGGATGTAAGAAATGTAAATATTCACTTGATTAGTCATTTTTTAATAAATATTATGCATTTAAAATATATTTAGAAATTTATAATAAAATATTTTGAAACATAGAGAACCTTTTTATAAATAAAAATGTTCATCATTAAAATAGTGTTGCACTATTTTAGTGTTGCACTATTTTAGTGTCCAATATAGTGTTGGGTTAGAGAGAATTTTGCACTAAAATAGAATTTGATATAAGATTTAATGCTGGGTTGGAAATGCCCTAGTAAAAAAAAAAAAAAAAAAAAAAACCTATGTCAAATATCCTGGCATGAAAAATACACACGGACAGAAAGTTGAGGTATTAATATGCCCACTTCCCATTCTAGTGGTTGTATCTAAACACAATGCTTTGTTTAGTTTAGATATATTTTTATCTATGTTCTGATATGCATTGATGCCTATTTACCTCTATTTCTATTTTTAGAAAAGAAAATAACCGACAAAAGAGACGAATCATGAATGATCTGATCTTACCGTGAACCGCCAATATTATGACACAATTTGTAGATGAGAGAAGAAAAAAACGCGTCTATTAGTTTCTTCTTATTTAATTTTAATCCATGTAATTTAATTTTAACCTTTTCATGATAACATATTATCAGTCAAATGAGCATTATCTGTTTTTATTCGGTTGGTATTACTTGGCTGCAGTTGTGAGGATCACGCATCTATTTAAATCTCTCTCATCTTCCAAACAATTTCGTCGCTCACAAGAAAGAGATTCGCATTCTCTTCTCCCTACATTTCCTTTTCATCTTCTGTTTAACAGTCTCATAAGAGACAATGAGTACCTCTGGAGCAGAACAAGGTGTTGTGGTTGCGGAATCCGAACAGCCGAGGGGGAATAGAAGCCGATATGCTTTTGCTTGTGCAATCTTAGCCTCCATGACTTCTATCATACTTGGTTACGGTTCGTCTATTTTCTTATTTATCTAATTTAATTACAATCCTTTGGGATTTGGTTCGAAATTACAGTTTAAATAACCATGATTAATATATTTTTATGATGTTTCAGATATTGGAGTGATGAGTGGAGCTGCAATTTTCATAAAAGATGATTTGAAACTGTCAGATGTTCAACTTGAAATTCTTATGAGAATTTTAAACATATATTCTCTAGTCTGATCAGGCGCCGCGGGCAGAACATCAGATTGAATTGGAAGACGGTATACCATAGTTTTGGCAGGAGCCTTTTTCTTCTGTGGTGCCCTTCTCATGGGCTTTGCCACAAACTATCCTTTCATTATGGTCGGTCGTTTCGTAGCTGGTATCGGTGTCGGTTATGCTAAGATGATTGCCCCGGTTTACACCGCTGAGGTCGCTCCTGCCTCTTCTCGCGGTTTTCTCAGATCTTTTCCTGAGGTACATACAATATACTCCCTCTGTTTAATTTTATTTAAGTTCTAAGGTTTTTGCACATAGAATAAAGATTCATTAAATTTTGTATTTTATCTAAACTAAACATGTTTTATAATCAATCCCAAAACCAATGATAAAACAATCTGCGTAATTCGAACAATTAAAAACACTTAAAGATTAATAAATTTTGCACAGAATATTGAAAAGATGAAACAAAATAAAATCTCTAAAACTTATCATGTTTTATATATAAAGAATCATGTTACCTATGGTTTTCCTAGTGTAAAATTTTTGTTTTTTTTTGTATGCAGATATTTATTAACATTGGAATACTATTGGGATACGTTTTGAATTACTTCTTTTCCAAGCTTCCAGAGCATCTCGGATGGAGGTTCATGTTAGGGATCGGAGCGGTGCCCTCGTTGTTTCTTGCTATCGGAGTGTTGGCGATGCCAGAGTCTCCAAGGTGGCTTGTCCTTCAGGGACGTCTCGGGGATGCTTTCAAAGTCCTAGATAAAACCTCAAACACTAAAGAAGAAGCTATTTCAAGACTCGATGACATCAAACGCACTGCTGGAATCCCTGAGGATAAGACAGACGACGTTATAGTCATTCCGAACAAGAAGAGCGCCGGAAAAGGCATGTGGAAGGACCTTCTCGTCCGACCCACTCCTGTCGTCCGACACATCCTTATAGCATGCCTTGGGGTCCATCTCTTATAGCAAGCCTCCGGAATCGATGCGGTCGTGCTTAACTCTCCCACAATCTTCTCAAAGGCTGGGCTGAAATCCAAGAATGACCAACTCTTGGCTACAGTCGCAGTCGGAGTTGGCAATATTAGGGATTATATCCCACATCGGAAGTTGGAAGGGATCATTAGTAATATATAAGTGGATTGGGTCTTTCCACTAATTGTCAATTGGCAATAAACACCCTTTGCAGAAATCTTGAATGTGTCCGAACCTAGGGAAAACAAGCCCATAAAGCTTAACATGGTATCAGAGCCCATTAAGCCCAAACGGGCATAACCGATCTACACTATCCAATCCAATCCATCATCGATCTGACCCAAGTCGGTCTATCGATCCTTACCCGAGCATACCGAGATTAATGGTCAAAGTAGCATCATCTCGAGGGGGCGTATTAGGGATTATATCCCACATCGGAAGTTGGAAGGGATCATTAGTAATATATAAGTGGATTGGGTCTTTCCACTAATTGTCAATTGGCTTTTAGTTGGAAGCCCATAAAGCTTAACAGTCAAAACGCTCTTTATTGTAGAGGGACTTGCGTGGTCGATCGGTTTGGACGTCGCGCCTTTTTGCTCACAAGTATGGGTGGAATGTTCATTTCCTTGACCGCGTTAGGGACCAGTCTTACGTTTATCGACAGGAACCCCGGGGAGACACTCAAGTGGGCCATTGGGCTAGCCGTTACGATTGTGATGACATTTGTTGCAACATTTTCAATAGGTGCATGCCCCGTTACATGGGTCTACTGCTCAGAGATATTCCATGTGAGGCTAAGAGCTCAAGGGGCAAGTTTGGGAGTGATGTTGAATAGACTGATGAGTGGTATCATTGGAATGAAATTTCTATCTCTTTCTAAAGGTTTAACCATCGGTGATGCGTTCCTTCTCTTCGTTGGAGTTGCCTTCGTAGCGTGGGTCTTCTTCTTCACTTTCCTCCCGGAGACACGTGGTATGCCTCTCGAGGAGATGGAGAGTCTTTTCGGGAGCTACAGCGCGAACAAGAAGAAGAATCTTGCCATGAGAAATGGCAAAGAAGTTGTTGAACAATGAAAATAACGTTGTTTCATTGTTATACTTTGGTTTAAATGTCTGAGCCAAAAGGCTCTCGAGCCAAGTCTTCGTCTGGTATGAGAAAAAGTATGTGTGTGGCAAAATAATAAGGCTGATAAGAGCATCCGTATTGGTGAGAGACCTATTGAGTCTCTCATCAATATATTATTATTATTATTATTTTGTATAGATTAGTTTGAGAACCATATACTAATTTTGGTGTCCGTTGGTGAGAGACTCTCTAAGTCTCTTATTAAGTCTCTCATAAATATAATATTTTAAAGGGAAATTTTGGAAAATACCATTTTTAGAGGAAGGATTTTCAAAACTATCACTTTAAAATCTTTTACAAAATTACCATGTAATTGCCGATTAGTTTTGACCATTTTAACCCTGTTATATCTCCAAAACAGATTTTTTCCATATCAAAAAATTGGGAAATCGATTGTGGAGGTAACGACTGCGAGACGAAGGCAATTGTGATTAGCTTCAACGACTGCAACTTCGATGACTTCGACAACAGCTACAACTGCGAGAGGCAACGTCTGTGCTTCGTTTCAACGACTGCGATTCGACTTCGAGGATTGTGATTCGACTTCCACAATGACAAGACGGAGTTACAATTTGATGACAAAGGCGATTTTGGGGGTGTTCCATAGCTACTGTAATGGCTACAATAGTGACAAGGGAGTTTACCTAGAATCAAAGAAGAGCCAATTAGAGGAGAATATAAAAGAATCAACACAATCTCTAGTATATAATTTTAATACATCTAATCAAGAGGTCACCTTCCAAATTCTTCTCATAGACTATCTAGTGCGTTTTAGAGTTTATAAAGTAAAAAGTCCTTATGTGATTGTAGTCTTTAGCTTGATAATCCATAATGGATCATTGTTTGTAAGATGACAACTAATTTGATGTGAGAAGACATTGAAATGGTAGGTGTTTTGCATCTCTATGTTCTTAAAATTTATAAGAGTCTTCTAAAAATTTATAAGAGTCATTCTAAATATTTATAAGATGTAATCAGATTATTGTTTTCAAAGATGATAATATGTTACTGTGTTTTTCTCTTCTAAATATTTATAAGAATGCAACATCTTTTGGCTTGTCAATCTACTTTTAAGGTCTTCTAAATATTATATAAGGATGCAACATATTTGGCTTGTCAATCTTCGTTTTTGTATGACTATGTTTTATAAGTTTTATAAGGCAGGATATAAAGTCTTCTAAAAAATTATAAGAGTCATTCTAAATATCGTGTGTGTTTTAAGCTTGATAATCAATAGAAGATCATTGTTTACAAGATGACAACAAATTTGATATTAGAAAACATTGATATGTTACCGCGTTTTGCATCTCTGTGTAAGTTTATAAGAGTCTTCTAAATATTTATATGAGTCCTTCTAAACATTTATAAGACTGTGACATCTTAACATCTTTGACGTGTCAATCTTCAAACGTAATCCAGATTATTGTTTGCAAAGATGACAACAAATTTTATATGGGAAGACATTGATATGTTACTCTGTTTTGTCTCTCAGTGTTTTGTAAGCTTTATAAGGTCTTCTAAATAGTTATAAGACTGCAACATCTTTGGCTTGTCAGATCTTCAACCATTTTTTTTTATCATAATGATGAATTGAAACAATTTTTGTTTTATATGGTTTATAATACATTATATAAAGTCTTATATCTTTTGTACTTGTATTAGTTGCATTTTTGTAAATCATGTTTCCTAGTATCATATTAGCAATGCTTTATAAATCATTTATGCTTGTATCAGGTTTTAATACTCAAGCTTTATAGTTTATGTGGAGAGTGGATTTTAACAGATTCACATTGGGATTTTATTGTTGATGGTGACAAGGAAGCTTCAATTAGCTTCATCAGTGAAGAGATCAGTCACCAAGAGTTGTTGATTGCTGTAGTTTTTGAAGATTTTGGAATTGATCCTTGTTGGAATACAACAAGGATCAGTTATGGGTCAACAAAAAAAGACTTTCCTCCTATTTATGTTAGGAACAATCGTCAAGTGAAATCCTTTTTGAAGAAGTTTCAACCGGGTGAAGACAGCATTGTTAAGTTGTTTGTGACGGTGACACAAACTAAACAAACCCATGATGATGAGAGTATTATTGGTCATTCTAAGTCTATAGTTTATTGCTCCTACGAATGTTAATGAGGTACTAAAGATTTATAGCATAACTTATAAGGGTTCATAACTTTGCTTCTCATGTGTTCATATGTTTATTTGGTGTTAGAGAGTAACCATCAACATTGAATTTGAGGGCTTAGAAGTGAAAAGTGTTACACTGAGGTCATTTGACATCTTAAATTTTATAAGAGTTTGTAAGATGTCTTATAAAATTATATTTAAAGTGTGTTTCAAAATTTTAAATTTGTTACAGAGTGGAATTAGTCTGAACTCACTAAAGACATGAACTAGCTGTAACATGCGTTTTCGTTCCTTGAATGCCAATTTCACATAAAGCTTCCTTGGGTATTTCTTGGTTACTTAAATCTTGTGGTTCAACCATATTATAAGACTCGATCATCTTCAAAGTGTAAATACACCAAAATATTCAATCTTTCCAAAACCTGCATATTTATAAGGATTTATAAGCGGTCTTATAAAACCTGCAGATTTATAAATTCTTTACAGTAAATTCTTAAAGTTTGGTGGGAAAGAGGAATGAAATTAGTATACGAAGACTTGGAAAAGTGTGCTAGTGATTCACGTCCAGGTTTTGCTCTTTGTCCAATTCTTGTTGAGGATAGACTTTCTAGTACAAGAAGTTGTAAGTTTGTACACAAAACTCACAATACTCATAAAAGTGACAGCCTAAATCTCCATCAAACACTAATGCACATGCGTTGAAGGACAATTAGCAAGCCTACAAAGGATTATAAATACTTATTCAACTTTAAACTTGGAGTTTTTAGGTTTATACAAAGGGTTATAAATTCTTATAAATCTATCAACTCAAACTTTTACAAAAAAAGGTTACACTTATGTGTACAAAACTCCCAACAAGTGACTACCATAATACATTAAAGAACATACGTAAAAGGACAATTAGCAAAGATTATAAGTTTATAAAATCTTATAAAGCAGTTTATATATTTATAAAGTAGTCATAAATATTATAAAGCAGATAAACTTATGCTTATACGATCCAAAAAGATAACGAAAGCACCTAATATGTTCCAAATTTCGAGGAATGCACAACAAAATCGAATGGTGATGGGGATTAGTTTTTGCCCAAAATATTTTCTGCAAGTGCACAGGTCTCGCAGTAGTACTTAGGGATCATATCCACAGAGAGCATAGTGTACACAGTAGCACGTCCAAGTTCACTCGAGCTAAACAGCAAAATGAAATGGTTTTTGGCTACGATCGATCGGTCGTATGAACTGATCGATCGGTTGAAACACCTTTCGGTCGATGGCAGACTATGCGTTCGATCGATCAATGCCTGAAATTACTAAAACAAAATAAAACATGAGAAAATTCAATGATAAAAAGCGTTAGGAAGTCAGGTAATGCATCAGATGATCACGGTTTGAATTATTCAGGGTAATCTATGTAATTTTTAGTTTAGGCTATGTAGTTGAAATCATTAATATCTGGCTATCCTTATGGTCAGACTTAGTGAGTCTGGTTCAATTGGTATCCAAGTTAACTCTAACATATATCTTTTCAGAAAGAGAACATATGGGTTGATCAACTAATTAATCTAGACATTAACTTCAGAAAATCAAATTCTACTAAACTATAAATAGTAAAGTTTTCACTATCAAGTTCT
>OVAP01005516.1:0-12936 GCA_900406295.1 Aurinia saxatilis | reverse complement strand
CAAAGGTGAGTCAGGTTATGATTGTTTTATGTGGTGCTTTGTTGTGTTTTTGGAACCGCNGAATTGATTTCGTCGCAAATTTGCGACGTATATGCGACGTTTTAGGCTTTGCGACGAATTAGCGACGTTTTCGGCCGTCGCAAATGAGCTGTTTTCTTGTAGTGATTGATTGATTGTGAGTCTGATTATGATTTTTTATATGGTTCTTTTCTGTGTGCTGGAACCATATTGAGGTGATGGTGGTTATCTGATCATTTAGTTCCCGGCTACCCTTTGGTTAAGCCATTGAGGTATGTGAACCGAGAACATGTTTGATTGTTGTTAGTTAGTTCTCGGCTACCCTTTGGTTAAGTCAATGTGGTATGTGAACCGATGAACATGTTTGGTTGTTTGATTATGAGTTCTCGGCTACCCTTTGGTTAAGTCATCGAGGTATGTGAACCGATGAACATGTGTGTTTTTTTTTATTGTTGAACCTGATTCTCGGCTACCCTTTGGTTAAGCCAATGTGATATGTGAACCGATGAATCTGATAGGAAGTCGGTTTGTCCATGCCAAGCGGCCGTATTGTGATTATCCTCGCACGCAGGGTGTCGGGTAGTTGAGTACGAAGACACGGAACGGGTTCGCTACCCATGGCCGTGTACTGTATGACGATACAGTTGTGATGATGAAATAATTACTGGGTAACCTTTGTGGTTCCAGTTGGTTGTGAACTTGGGAATGATCAATCTGCATTGGCCATTAGAATGTGTAAAATTTCGATTTAGTTTTGATAAGTGTTTAGTGTTCTGATTGTTTGTGTGATGGTGTTGTGCAATTATTTGTGACGAGATTGATTATTGTTAGTGGCTGGATTCACTAAGCAAATTAGTTGCTTATGACTCTACTTTATTTTGCAGGTAACCCTTAGAGTGTAGTCTGTTCGGTTTGCGAAGGAGGTAGCTGCCAGCGGTAGTTTTATGACCCTTTTTGCAAAGATATTGTTTATTATGTATAAACGTTTGAATAAGGCCATGGCTAGCCGAATATGGTATTTTTGTAGTTCTTTAAAACATATGTATATATTGTATAAAGCAATGTTTGATAAATTACGGGTTCCTAAATGATACTTGTCTTGTCCGGACAAACTAACTAAAGGTTCTAGCTCGGGTTGGCAAGCTTTGAGTTGGGATTGTTAGGAATGAATTATTTGAATAATCGAACTGGGTAATTGGATTTGTTCCATGCATCTTGGTTTAACCGTTTAAATGATTTATTAGTAGCATCTTCGGTCAATTAGTGAACGGGGGTGTTACAATGATGGTCTATTCTTTTCGATATCTTCTTCCCGGATACATACCCTTCTGCTCCTCCTCATGTACATTACCATTCTGGTGGGCTGAGAATCAACATGAATCTGTAAAATTGCGGGAAATTGTGTTTGGGTCTCCTCGGCATTTGGCCTGGCCGTAGCGAGAAGGAGAAATGGATTCCCAACGTTTCCACAATGTTGCAGGTTCTTGTCTCTATCCAAGCTCTAATCCTGAATGAAAAACCTTACTTCAACGAGCCAGGCTACGCGAGCACAAGGGGTTCTCTATACGGCAAGTCTCAATCTAAAGCTTACAGCGAAAACACATTCTTATATAACTTAAATACAATATATGGTTTACACCATGAGGAGACCACCCAAGTATTTTGAAAACTTTGCGTACGGGCACTTCTATGGCGTTGCTAACTACGTGTTGAAGTCATGTCATGCTTATAGAAACGGAGCTCCAGTGGGAGCTAAGGTGAATGGAGATTAAGCTAAGGTGAAGGGCTAGAGCAGCTCTCCCAAGTTTAGACAAGAGGTGTCTACCTTTGTGGAAACTCTTATGTTGCGAGAGTTTATTATTTTAGGCTGAAACCCGCTGAGACTAACAAGTAACAACGTTGCAGAGAGCAGCAGCAACAGGACCAGATCAAGGTCCAAGAAGAGAGACAGAGCCTCTTCAAGTTGAGCTCCATTGCTTCTTCTTTTCTTCTTCTTAATCTTATGAACAAACAGGACAACGACTTTAATTTCTCACTTTTTTTTTAACTTTCATGAATCTTCTTTTTTTTTTATCTTAATTTGCTTAATTATGACATAAGTAGTCTTTCAAGACTATGAAGAGAAAAAAAATAAAGAGTTCATCACTTTTTTTACCTTTTGCTAAATTTAAATGAGTTCATGATCTTATTACAGATTGTATATACTGTATTGGTATAGTCAATTTGTATATACTGTTGCTAAATTTGTATTGTTAGTTTGGTAAATAGCTATGGTTTATATTTTACTTTTATATGAACCACTCTTAATCACAATTATAAAGGTACAAGGTGAGTGTTAATAAGATTTCTTCTTCTCTTCATCTTAAATCCTCCCAATTTCATGGAGAAATCTTCACTACTGAAACTTCTTCCTTATGTTAAATTGTGATTGGTACATTCACGTTTAGTTTGCAAATGTACTGATTTTGAGTCCTAATTTCTTCCCACAAGCTGAAGATGTAGTGGAGTTGAGCTACACCAGGTGCTAGCACGAAGCAGAGCTGGAGGACCAGTGAAGCGGTAGCTGAGCTGAAGAAAGTTGGGTAGAAGACTCTAGAAGATTCAAGAGGATGTAAAAAGATACTGAATCAGCTTGTTAGGTGGTTCAGTTCAAGATAAGTATAAGTTTATCTCTTTGGAAAAAATAGGATGAGATAAACTTGGGGAAGAAATATTGGGATATTTCTTCAGTTAGGATTAGATCTTATTCGAGTAGATTCTAGTGATTCGGTTGTTGGATCTCTATTGTGTATAAATAGGAGATATGTTCCTTGTATAGGATTTACGCTTTAGAAAAGGAGAATGTAAAACTTTAGAAAAAGAGAGCTAGTTTACATTCTTTGAGAGGTTCTTTGGATTGTGTATAGATCCAAAGAACGTGTGAAGTTAGAGTTTAATCATTCAAGGCAAGTCAAACTTGTCGTTGAAGTGTCGTGTGATTTGTAAGGTAGTACTTAACTTTAATATATATTTTTTTAGAGAAAATCTCCTTTGTCATTCTTTGTATGAGTTCATCTGCTAGTACGATATCCATTTCACAAGTAACTCAGTTTCTCCATAAATACAATTTTTTCAAGGACAGAACGTGAAGCTGGACTTGAGGATTTTCAGAAAAACGTGAATCTATTTTTTTTGTGTGTTCTCCGGTTACTTCCAATTCATTCGGATCAGGTTTTTCGATCAGATTCTGGTTTCAAATCCAAGTTTTCAGTTTTTTGTGTTTGCTATCTGTTTATCTCTTTACGCTTTTCAGTATATTGGAAAAGCATATTCCGGATATGAAAATTCCTTTCTCCATCTTTGCTTGTTCTTTAACTCTTTTGAAAATAAATCTTATCCCTATGATTATCGGGATAAGTTTTCCCAGATTGAAGTTCAAGTTTTTTGGTTTATCCAGTTCTGGATGAGGAGGAAAATAGAGATTTGTCAAGTTGTATAAATCTTCTAATGAGTTATCTAATAAATTAAGGGTTTATTAAGGTGGTTATAAGGAATTCCGGTGGCCTTGGGTGGGTGGGCCTTAGCCTTGTAATTCTCCTCTTTACTAATGAAATGTGGTCGACAAAAATAAAGAAATTAAGATATGATTTATTTTTCTCCCTTCATCTTGGAAAAGCAACAAAAAGATAGCCATGCTCATAATAATTGGTAAAGGTTAGATAGTTAAATCAAGAATTGTCAGAACTGAAAAATGTGAACGTACCTCTCAATTTTATGACGTTTTAGGCCCATGAAGCTAAAGTGTTGGGCCGTTCTTTAGGTACGTTTTTATTGAACTTGTATCTTGAATGAATAAAATGATGTGTCAAGAAACCATGTGTCATGCCATTTGGGGTTTGATGTGGTCAATTAGGTAACCAATATGTTGATTACATCATCAACAAAGAACCATATCTCATGTTTGGAACCGCCCAAATATCATAATTCAATCTTCCTTTGTAATAGTATATTATCGGTTTCAAACTCTAGTAGTTTTTACTTAAGATGCATAGAGTGATAATGTTGTTAATTGATATGTAAATAATAAAATCAAGGTTACGTGCGAATTTATGGGGAGTTTGTGGTGTCACACTTAATATAAACAACGAAACATGCGTACATAAATAAATATATATGTATAATGTTACAAACATATATATATTATAATTGTAATAATTATTTAAGGATTATTCCCGTTCTCTAATTACTTTGAAATGCATTGAACACCTACATTTGTAGTATTTTTTTTTTAATACTAAAACTCGTATATTAGAGTGTAATCTGAGATGGGCTTTGCAATCTTATGTTTCTGTACCTTCTTGATTATCTTCACATTTTCAGAGTGAAATACCCTCCTCTCTTTAGCTTTCTCATTCCTTTTATATTTTTGTATCTTTAATTTTACAGTACTCTATTTTGGGCTGTACTCTCTTCCTATAATCTCTTGCTTTTTCATTTAATATTATCCAGTTGAAAAAAACAAATTACAATGTGATATGAGATATCAAAAAATTCGAATTATACAACATTGTTGAGATAATAACCTAAAATTGCGAAGTAGTTAGATGTCTACATATCTATGACCTCTGTTCTTGATTTAATTTTATCCACATATCAACATATATACTTAAAACTTTATAATCACTTTTAATTTAATCACAAAAGGCAACTTTAATCTGCATAGATTAATAGATTTATGTAAATCTAATTAACGTCATTGATTTACACAAACGTTCGACACATGTGTTTGTTTGTGGTGTTAGTTAAATTAGTAGTTATAGTTACCATAATCTTTATGCAAAAAGTAATATATATATATATATATATATATATATATATTATATTTTAATATTATCACAATTTATTTTGTTAGACATCAATTGTCTTTGATATATATGAGTCACGTCATTACATACGACCTGGACATTATGGAAAAGGCTCGGGCTCTATAGGACACCGTTTAAAGCCAACCAAAAATATTCAACGACTCCAATTGTGTTGTCCCTTGTCAATGATCTGATCCCAATGTCAACATATCAAAATGCAGAGAAAAACACAAAATAAACGAGAACGTCAACTTAAATATAAAATTTCACAAATAAATTAATTACATAACAATATGATTAAGAAGAATCATAATTAACAATATGTTTGCCGGGTCCATTGTACACCAATACCAATGGACGGTTGAGATTAGCAAGACTTTGATGATAATGAAATGAGATCTCAGTCTATAAACTTCTAAAGACGTATATAGAAAAGTAAAATACAAAAAGTCGTAGTCGTATCAATCATAACCAAGAAAAAAAAAGGTACATAGTCGTATATAGCTTAATCATTTTAACTTCTAAGTGTGAATGTAAATATACATTCATAAAATAAGCTAAAATACACATATGGAAAAAGATAATCATATCGATGCGTATAGCAAAAAAACAAGTAGTATACTAACACATGATATTGTTAAACTAACTCAATGTTGTCTACTAACGTTACTCCCGATAAAAATAAAAATATATACTCAAATTTTTATTGGGGCCTCACAAATGATAAGCAATAAATAACATAATCACACACATATATGCTTTTTTTAATATAATGTTTCATATAGAAAATGTGTATAAATACACATACAAATCGGCCACACCTCTTCGAACACTCATCATCACTTTGGTCGGCCGCTTTAATTTCTTCCTTCCTTTCACCTTCCTCATATCTCAACACACAAAAACACTTACATATATACACAAAACATATCTCAAAAAACACATATCATCACAATTAAAGAAAATGGTGCAATACCAAGAACTAGCTCTTCAAAGAAGCTTTAGCTGCAACACAAGAAAGATCAACCCGACGACTTCCCCGGCGCGTGGTATCCATAACCGTTCACCTTCTTCCTCAGCTTTGTTCCCAACCATCCCTGAACACAACCTCTTCCTCGTACCTTGTCGGAGATGCTCCTCCTCTTCTTCTTCATCATCTTCCTCTAGAAACAACGTAGGGAAACTTCAGTTGAAGCTTTCTTCATTCTTACGTTCTCTCATCAACGTTATCAACCTCCCTGCATGCAAGTTCTTATCTCTTCCTCCTCCTCAACCAACATCTTCCTCTAGTGTTTCTAACCAGATCATCTCATTCGTCACCGGTGGATCTTCTTCTCTAGGAAGAAGAGTCACGGGAACGTTGTATGGACATAGAAGAGGTCACGTTACGTTTTCGGTTCAGTACGATCCAAGATCCGACCCGGTCTTGCTCTTAGACCTAGCCATGTCAACGGCCACTCTAGTTAAAGAGATGTCTTCAGGGCTCGTGAGAATCGCTCTGGAGTGCGAGAAACGTTACGGACCGGTGACTAAGCTGTTTCATGAACCTAAGTGGACTATGTATTGTAACGGGAGGAAGTGCGGTTCCGCGGTGTCGCGTGGAGGCGCGTGTAGTGAGTCTGACTGGCGCGTGTTGAACACGGTGTCTAGGGTTACGGTTGGTGCTGGAGTTATACCGACGGCGAAGAGTATTGATGACGTGTCCGGTGGTGGTTATGGTGGTGGAACTGAGCTTGGGGAGTTGTTGTATATGAGAGGTAGGTTTGAACGAGTCGTTGGAAGTCGTGACTCGGAGGCGTTTTACATGATGAACCCGGACAAAAATGGAGGTCCTGAACTCAGTATTTTTCTTCTTAGAATATAAAAAAAAGAAGATAAAAGTTTAAAAATTGTTGTTATTCTATATGAGAAATATTGAAAATGTCTTGAGTGACGTTGTTTTAATGCAATGGTGTGTCATGAAATATATGTAAGGGGATAGTGATATAATAGTTTGTTTAATTTTGATGTGTGGTCAGTTTTTAGTTTGTGGTTGCTTATGTGAAAAGCATGAAGATCCCCACATGGTCCATCATGATTAATGCCAATTTTAAGATTCTTCTTGTCTTTTATTATTTAATTTTGAGCTTAAGGCAGAATTTGCTTTTACGTGTAACGCAGCGAGTGATTTATTAGTTTATAACTAAAACAATATATGTTTATGTTTATACAGAAAGTGGGATTGCTTTTTGAGTTGTGTAATAACGTATGACAGTCAATTCATAACCCAACAACTTTTTTTTATTTGAATGCAAGGTATAACATAGATACCATAGCAAATTAGTGAGTTACACTTGTTCTAGGTGGAAAATATAATAAACTATACATATGTGGAAAGTTCGAACTTCTTATGGATGTGAAGTTATGAATCCAATGAATTATTGTGACCAATTCAAAAATATGGGTAAATGGAGGGGTGGATTGTGAAAAAAAGAAGTGGGTGGGTAAGAGCGTGAAACCCACAGGGAGATGGCTTTAAGCAAGTGGACAAAGTCTTGAAACTCATGAAACAAGCCGCAAAGCCAAATATTGCCTTTTGGGAGTTTTCTCTACAAATTTTAGAACCACATTTGTCTTGTATTCATCATTTTATACCCTTAACCTTCGTAGACATGGACATTCGAGTAAGATCGGTTTGGTTTGGTTTAGATATTTCGGATATCGAATAACAATTTTAGATATATCAATATAAGTACTGAACTAGAACCAGGGCCGGCCCAACAAATATCAAAACATGTGGCTGCCTAAAGAAAAAGAAAAAATATATGCCCTCAATATTATTCGAACCCTGGTTGATTATCAATGATAACAGAACCATTAGATCACAATAAAGAATTTGTTCAATTTTGCTGCCCCAAATTCTTATTAAAATTTTGGTGCCTAAAACTTGTGCTTTTTTTTTTAGCCTCGGGCCGGGCCTGACTAGAACCTAGTTAATAGAATTCGGTTTGGTTCAATTTCATTCTCTCTTTTTTCCACTTTTTTACACGTCAATCAGAATTAAGTGTAGCATTTTTTGCTCAAATTCAAGTCTGATAAATGGTAACACCATAGCAATTTTCTAACCGGTTGAACCAATCACATTTAGGTCCAGACAAAAATAAATTAGATTATATATTTCTCATTGTTACTTTTATTTTGTTGGTTTACACAAATAATCAATTTATAGTAAATGAATCTCTTGTTTTTATTATAGACTTTTTCTTCTTCTGATACATATAGTAATTACTATAGCAATTACACTATTTAAAACCCCTGTTTTTGTTTAGTTTTTTTTTTTCATCTAAATTTTAATTAACATTAAACATAAACATAACAGTACAAACCGTTAGGTGGAGGACACAGAGACGCCCCCAGAGTCCAAAGTCCGGCCAACAATGCCGAAGTACAACAAGAGGACTAAACAAGCCAAACCAAAAACTCAAACCAAAGATTACAAACTAAAAAACTGATAACAAAGAGGAATTGAGGAGTGACTGAGCAGAGAACAAATACAATCAAAGATAGGAGGGACTATCCTGAGTCTCTTTTACTACGAAAGAAGAGAGAACTAATCAAATCCAAGCTAACCAAATGAATCAAGAGAAGAAGAGTAAACAAGAGCCAAACATCAAACAGTCTTCGAATTCTACCCAAGCACAAAACTCTTTCTATTGCTAACCAAACCAGATTAGCCACTGAGATAAGAGTACTAAGGCGAATTCTTATTCTAGTGAAAACTGAATAAGGGCTTCTAAGGCTTACCAACTATAAACATCTCTAATTATAGCTTGAACCTAGTCCAACAAAACCTAAACCTCAACCCTAACAAAGTATCAATTTAAGAGAAGGAATCCGTAACTTGAGAAAATGTATGACGTAGTCCTAACCAAAAGGAGGGGAACCAAAAACTCAATCGGGCTCTAATCAATCACTAAGAAAGGCTTAGTTAACAATCAGACAAAGGAAAGAAAGACTAAGTATAATCCTAATCTCAATTCCATACCCTAATAAAAAATCTACTAACCCCAACCAACAAAGCTACCACAATCTGTCCAAAACTTTTTGCATGTTGGGGAATCGAGGAAAACAAGGCTCCATCGCCGGTGAAGCCAGCGTTCTGTTGTTGAAGATCAAAACCATCGCCTTTTTCACTAATCCACCGATATTAGAATAATCTACAACCGTGTAGACACTGAATAAAAACCAAATAAAGAAAAAAGGGGATCTGGCGCCGGATCTAATCACCAAATGCCGATTCCAATCGTTGTTTGAATCTGAGTGTTTCTTTCTCTAACATCCGGTTAATAGAAATGGCAATATCTGATAATATATTCCAATAATCCTCCTAAACTCCTAATTCTTGGATCTTTAAAAGCTTTTTACTGTAAAATCGACAGCAAACGAGTATTACTTGGAACAGTATTATACATATATGAGTACATTACATGCATACCTATAAATGTAATATTCAAACTTATCACATATATATACAAATGCTTATGGGTCCTATCATAGGACTCCTATACATAATAGTGTCACATAGTTTAGCCTAGACAGAGAGGCGACAAAAATGTAAGGGATACGGTTGTGATTTTGACCCATTAGAGAAATGAGAAGCAAATTTCAAATTTGTGAAAGTTTCTTTTTCCTCAAAGACGACGCATGTGCTAACTTTTCAGTTAACAAATTTGTTTACATAATTCGGAGATACATGTGCCAACTTTTTTCGAATAATCTTTTGAACACTTTTTTTAAGAAAATTTATTATAGATGACCATATATACCACTACCATCTAAAAGAATTTACGTGCCATCTATAAATAGTATTTAAGATTCATCACTAACTCCTATATATAATATTATATATGCACTAAAATTTGATTTTTCTATATACAAATATTTTTAAATTACGTTAAATGATATACTCAGAAGCACATGTATTTACAATATAATATGAGGTATCTGCATTACTGAATTTGCATACCTGATTCCAGATACAAACACATCACGAACACATGCACGTCTTGCCTTAACAATTTTAATATTGACACTTTTCTGCAGAAAAATCCAATCTGCATCGTGTATACTTCTGTCTTCGTATGATCGTAAATCTCGATCTCTCTTATGTTCTTTTTGTTAAATGATCTCTCACTCTGATCCCCCATCTTTCTATGTATATCTTTAACCCAAAAAGTGTATATATATAAGATATGTATCAATTAGGCAATTTTGTTTTCAATAATTTTAGAAATGAGATATTTTTCGTTTATATTTTATATCGTGTAGGACAAATATGTAGGCATATTTGCATGTCTAATTAAAATAATCTATGATGCCATGCATTATAAAATTACGGAGCAATGCGCTTTTAGGTTGGCAAATCTGAATTCTCTTGCCACGGGCATATGTATACATTGTTTATGATTAATTAGCGATAACAAAATGTCCACGTATATAACTGACGAGAGTTCAAATTAAATATAGTTTTAGAAAAGCTGGAAATTTCATATCAGTTTATTTTGAATAATGTTAATTTCTTAACATGGATAATTTTTGTTGAAAGCGGAAAATATAGTGGATCCGACGTAAGAAGAAAGATTACTATGCACTAGCTTATTAGCTCAAATTGGCGATGGTAAATCATTTATATATATGTTTGTTTAATAAGGATGGCCTCATATGGTGCCTCAAGAGTCAAGTCCAACCAAACATACACATATAGGTGATCGTTGAATCTTAGTGGTAACATGCCTTTGGTCATATACATCAATCATCATTCATCACTCAACAGCCTAAAAGTATTCTGTATTATCATATAATTATTTTAAAAATTCTTATGAATTATTCTAATAAGCTTCATATATGGTTTTTAGTTTTAGAGATTATCATGACTCTTAAGAGAGACCAAATGGACTTTAATGATATATATTTCATTCTTTTTTAACAGCGTTGCGTTAGTATCCTACTCTATCCAAATTTGGTTATTCCAACTACTCTCAAAGCTTATTCGATGAGGTTCATATGTGTATTTTTCTTTCTTTTTGTAAGATCCAATTTTCCAAAACATTGTATCCATTTTAATACATTTAATTGAAGACCATATTCTTCTCGTTTTTTATTAATCGAATTCTAAACTAATAACTAAAAAAAATTAAGAGAAATTTTCTTTGACATACTTTTACTGATTCTTTTTCTATTCACGTGACGCAAATTTTGCATCTTGTATAATATATACTCGCATCTGTTTCTTAAAAAGTGTCGTTTTAGACTTATTTTTTTTTTTTCAGAAAAAGTGTCATTTTCATTTTCCAATACAATTTTTTATGCTAAATTCCTACTTTAACCTCAAAACAAAGAAGAATATGAACAAACAACTTATTATTTAGGGGTATAACAGAAGTTTTAATATGTTTTATTAATTTGTATGCAAAGAGTCAAAAAGACACTCTTAAAAAAACGGAGGGAGTAAATGATTTTAATATGTAATGACAATGTTTTTGAATCTTTCATGATGCATATTATATATAACACAATTTTCCGATTTGGGTAAACATTTTTAAAAATATTAGTATTATTGTAGGGAACGTTCATTTCAAAATATACTTCATGGATGCGCATTATGCGCTGATATGTACAGTAAAATACTGATTTTGGTCTCTGCTAATTAAGAACATCTAATCGAAGAGGTTGACGTGGCTAAGAGACTCGACACAAAATAAAGTGCAAATCAAACATTAATTAGTCCAATCCAATGGTCTTTACATATCTTTCGTAGGTTAGAGAAAATAACACACCATGAGATCTGAAATATCCTAACGTTACGAACAAAATAATACTTTTCCATTACAAAATGATTAACGGATACTTCTCGATTATTGGTCTTAAACAACTTATATATTCGTATAGACACAACATCCACGTATATGTACAGAGTGAGTTATCATTTTTATAAGAAATAAAAACATTATCCTTAATTAGGTTCAGAGTCAACAGTAAAGATAGGACAACGTAAAAAGATATTTCCATGCATGAGATATTTTCAACAGACTGTATTACATATTCAACGTAACTAGAGAAAAATATATTTTTCTTGGATCTTAAACTGACAAAAAGTAGTGTTTTTTTATAGATACTCATTTAACAAATCAGAATACCCGCAACTAAGCAACATTATTGCCATAAGAAATAGACAATCTTCAATCGTACCATCAATTATTATCACTAAAAACAATTAATGTGTTCCTAAAAGTGCTAATGCAACCAAGATGCAACTAACTGATGATAATTATGTTAACACGTGTATCAACTTAATATCTGAAAAACATAAATATCTTCTAAGCTGTAGTACAGATATTTGATAATTTATCAATTATTAACTAATTAGTACGTGGTAAATTACCAAGTTTTGATGTTTGTTGATGTGATTTTCTTACTTTTTTGGCGTGGAGGAGGTGATCTCTCTTCACGGTGGTTACGAACCGAGGATATTACACATCTTTTTGTGGATCAACTCACCATGATGCTGTAACTCGCCTTAGCCATCCACATTTTCACCACGAACGAACTATAATACTAGGTTCAGATGAGTGATTTGAACTTTTTAATTATTATTTCTAAATTGCAATGCCTTGTTGATCTGAAACCTTTCTGGTTAAGTATGAAAAACATATTCATTTAATTATATAATGAAATGAAAAGGAATGAAATGTTATTAGTATTATTGGAAAGGCATTGATCCATGACAGTCTTATTCATGTCATTGAATATAATTTGAAGGTATGTAAAAAATGTCAAAGTGATACGAATGGTCAAAATGGAATGCCCATATGGTTGACTATAATATGCAATTTAATGGTTAAAAACTAATTTTAATTTACGGTTCATCTGGTTTAATCCAATATTTACTTGAAAAGTTTTTATGGTTACAAAACCATATTCAACCAGTTATGTAATGAAATAAAATTGAATTTTGTTAGTATGAATTGAAATGCATTGATCCATGTAGGCCTGGGCTTTCGGTTCTCCGGTTCGGTTCCGGTTCGGATCTTCGGAT
>OVAP01005515.1:0-12936 GCA_900406295.1 Aurinia saxatilis | reverse complement strand
ACCATGTTTGAGTCATACAGTGTGATTTCAGGACAACTTTCCTTCAATTTATCGTCCCTTTTTGTGTGATCTTGTCTTAGTCCGTAATGAAAACTTTGAGTCATGTTTTAGACTTCACTCTTAATAGGGCCACATACAGCTATCCATGAGAGAAAACATATCTAGGTAGCTCAGTTTGTTTGGTTCGGTTAATATACTCATCCCTAATTAAAAGAATCATCGGTCCGTGTCCCTTTTACTTCACCCCTTTTATTTCGCCCCTTTTTATCTAGAAGTAATAATATTATTTTTGTTTATATTTTTATATTAGAGTCAATTAAGCTCTCTTTAATCTTCTATGTTGCTCTCATTCGCTCTTTAATCTGAAATTCAATAAATTCTCTTCTCTAATCCATCATTCTTCACTTTTCAAACATCCAATTACCTACAAATTTGCACCTATTAGTAAAGAAAAATAAATACACAAACAAAAAAATCATATTCAGATAAAAAAACGACAACCGTACTATGTCCCTGAACCCAACATTGGGTTCATATATATTATTTATATATGTGTTAGCTGCATTAACAGCTAAGTTACAACCTCTTTTACGTTATGTTGAAAGGTGATTGCTAATTATAGATGAGGTATTAGTTGTTATTAGGGAGATGACCCCTCATTTTCAATGGAATATTATTTAGAATTGGACTTATTTTATCTGAATATGTTGTTATGTTAGTGTTCTTCTTTATCGGCTAACTTTGTTGACTCAAAAGTTTGTACATTGATTACTTTAAAAGCTTTTAAACTTTGACTCATAGTTTCAAAATTTGTAGGATCCGTCTCCTTGAGCTTTTTTCATGTGGTCTCCCGTTTCTTTGAACAATGAAGTTGTAAACTTTCGCAAAATTAGGAACGTCTGCAAAGCAATTCTCACTACAGCGTCCACCACAAAAATGTAAATAAATCAGGAGCAGTATATTGTTCCCAGATGGTTACCTTATCTCTGGCATGGATCCTGACTCTTGTTCATGACTTACGTCTTGGAATCTTTCTCTCGGATCATGATCAAGCACTTGACCATTTATGTTTATTCTTAAACGAGAGACTCCATTCTCCTGAGATGACGCTTGTTTCATCATATGGTAAAGAAGAAAATTATTAGGATTTTTTTATGTTTCTTTACCTTGTTCTCCAATTATGTTTCGTGTTCTCCAATTATGTTTCGTGTCTATGATTAGTTCTTTGATAAGATGATTCATCCGGCTCTAAGTATAGATTTGGTTCCTGAGAAGCAAGATTTAAAAGGAAACGCTTAACTAACAAACATCACCCTTTGCAAGAATCTCTCTATTGTAAAAACAAAATCTAATATAAACTCAAAAGTGAAATCAAAGTAGTAATACATCATAAGTTTGGATTAGTAGAGAAGTTGTTGTTTCAGAATCAATGTTTCAAAATCATTTTGACTCATGTTGTATTGCTGCCTCAGATTATGACTCGGCAATTTGTATATGTAATACTCTTTATTTCTTTTCAAACATTCCAAAACACTGATTATGCTTTAACTCTGCAAACACTCATAACTACCTTAGTTTCCCTGTCTTTTTCATCCTAACACCGAACATACTACTACACATGGATGATCATGCTACTCGGTCGTCAGATTCCAACCTCGAAGCCACCTAAGATTGAGAGACTCGAAGAGATTATTTTTCCATTTTTTTGTGCAATGTGATAGATTTATGATTTCTAAAAAAAAGAAAAAAAAAGCATAATTTTTTCATGTCACTTGAATGGAAAATAAAAAACACTGATTCGATGGCTTAACTTGATTATCATAGACAAGGAGACATTGACAAAAGCATACACAGCAGCACATATAACAGCTTCCAAGTTCTTGCCACTCTTAACAAAAGAAGAAACAAACTGTAATCAAAGCCTTACCATCTTCTTCACCTGAAAACTATGAATATTGATTCAGTCACAATAATTAGATAAAATTGTACCATGAGCAGAAAAAATTAAGGAATTGAGCTAGTAAAAATTGAAGAAACTGACACAAGAGGTCCACTATAGAATTTGAGCCTACCAAATTAGTCAAGAAGTCATGCAAAAATACATAAGTAACATAACCCATGAATTTAGAAGATTTTATTGAAAAACAATGCATGAAAGAAAATATAACACAAACGATAATGCTACTTTTATGTTTTTGCAATGCACATAAATAACAGACGAACCACCTAGCTGAACAATTTTAAAATGACGTAACTATTGTCAATTGATGGGGATTTAGTTTTCACCCAAAATAGGTCCTGCAAGCACACAGTCTCGCAGTAGTACTTAGGGATCGTATCCATAGGGAGCAGAATGTACGCAGTAGAACGTCCAAATTCACTCGAGCTAAGCAACAAATAAGAGATGGTTTTGGTTTTGGTCGATCGACAATATGAACTGGTCGATCGATGAAGCGCCTTTCGGTCGATTGCTGATAATGCGTTCGATCGATTAGTGCCTGCAAATGTTAAAACAAAATAAAAGCGTAAATAAATTAAAATATTAAAAGCGTTAGGAAGTCAAGCAATGCATCAGAGGGTCACGGTTTGAATTATTCAGGGTAGTGGCTAGTGTAAATATCCTAGTTAAAGCTATATAGTTGAAATCACTATTAACTGACTATCCTTATGGTCAGGATTAGCCAGTCTAGTTCAATTGGTATCCGAGTTAACTCTAACATATATCTTTTCAGAAAGAGAACCTATGGCTAATCAACCAATCAATCTAGGCATTAAGTTCAAGAAATCAAATTCTATTAAACTATAAATAGTAAAGTTTTCATTATCAAGTTATGGATCTCTTACTCTAAGTGGTGTATTAGTAGCAGGTTTATCCTATGATTGAATTAAGATCTGATATGAAAGTAAGCTTATAAACTAGTCATTACACAACCATATTGCCTATCTACCAAACCATGATTCCTCCTAGCAAAGCCCTATTCCTAACTAAGAGACTACTTAATCATGCTAAAGACAAACATAATGACAATAAAAATTGCTATTATATAAATCAAGATGGTTCATAATAGTTTCTCTGGAGTGCAAAGATTACAAACTTCGTCCTTGAAAGCAATGATCAAAGTAGCATAAAAGAGAAGAACAATGAAAAGAAACAATAAACTTTTTAGCTTGGATGCTTGGAAGCTTTGTAAAGTGGTGATGTTTTTCTCTGGCTTCAGTCGTCTGTATCTATAGGGGAAAGGGTCGAGCAGTTTGCCGAGATAAATCAGGAAGAGGATTTGGATAGGAATCCAAATATTTATGTCTATTTGGCTCTAGTCGATCGATGCACATTATTATATTTGATCGACTGATATCCGAAACGCATCTTCTGAAGATTCAATATCTTCTTTGATTATCTCCAACATATTCTGATATCTCCCCGAATGCAATGGTCCTTATCTGAATTTGTTCTCGAAGCCTCCTCTGATTAATAAGCTTTGATCGATCGGTGGGCCTCTCCTCCGGTTGATTGGGCATTCATCTTATACGGGCCTCTGGATACATCTTCAATGATTTGGGCTTAACTTCTTACTCCCGGGGGAAAATGACTCGATTCCAAGCCCATGTGACAGCTAACTCACGTGGATTGATTGTCCTAACTCCTCACTTCAATCCAATACAAACATCTCCTTCATCTGGGCATGGACTTCTGATGTTGATTTATTGGACTTGATAGAAAATGCCCATTTGTGACCTAAAATGCATTATTTTCACAAAAACACTTTGCAAACAGAGAAATGTGAAATCCAGTGGTTTGTGTTTCAAACCAAAGAGTTTCTTCACAAAAAAACACCAAAAATCTATATCGAAAAGAGGTAAAATATCAGCTCTATCATCAACATATAACTGAGATATGATACAGTCTCGTGGTTGTTGGATTTGAGTCACTATGCCAAAACCATAGAATTCTAACACAAATCCATCAATCAAACTTTTAAAAAAAATTAAAGTGCACTCAAGCTATTTAACCATGCATAGTTTTCTTGTTGTTTTTCGTGAAAACTTACAAACTGGTAAGATGCCAAGACTGCAACATCTGGTTTCATAATATTGTTCTTGTTCCCAAGTCTCTTGTTTGTGTTTGTGTATATCCTTACTCTTGCTACCCAAGTCTCCCCCACACTCTCACAGTCGCACGCGAACCCAATATCAACATGAAATAACACAGATTATTGTAAATCCTTAATGTAACTATTTTGATAAACATGAGAAGAAACCATGATGTTGGAATGTTAAATTTACCTAATGTTGATAACATCAATCTCATGAAGCGTCGCCAATGCACAACCTCTTTTTCTCTTTAGCATCTCACCCTCAGGACACTGCACAAATTAACTTAGTCTGAACACCCATAACATCACAATCTCTGGACCTCGAAAATGACCTTCCAAGCTTAGTAATCTTCTCAGTAACCTTATCAATAGCAATAACATCACCACTCTGAACTTTCTCCTTATTCAAAGACTCAATCATCTTAGATCCCATATCATAAAAGTCTCCATATCCGTCGTCTTCATCGTCATCTTCCCTGACTTAGAATCCAAACCCGAAGAAGCAGCCCTATAAACCTGAACCTCAACAACTTCACCTTCATTAACCTCAGCATCTTCCTTAATCCGAGCACCTATGTCCTTACGAAATGACTACGTCAAAGCTTCAATGATTGACATCTCCAAAAAAAAAAAAATCTCACTTCCTGCAATCATCGCAAAAAGGAGTCACTAACTGGAGAGATTTCACCATACCCATTGCTATTGCGGTTTTACCCGTTTAGTGTTTACCCATGATTTTACCTTACTGTCTTAGGTCTGTTTTTTTGTTCTCCATTTATTAGAATAAACTCTGTTTCAGTGTTCTCCGTATAAATCGTGTTCTGTATTGCGGTTACACACTAACCCGAGTTAAATAGTTAACTCAAATGAAACCTTCTAATTGATTTAGAGGTTTCAATTTTTTTGAAGAAAAATAGATTTGGGGCTTTTTTTTTAAAAAAATAGGTTTTTAAAATAACAAAATCAAATTTACGTCTTCCTCTATCGTTGTCTGCGACTCTGCGATGTTCAACTTTTTGGCTTTCTCTGAAATATTTTAAGTTATCTCTTCTCCTTGTTCTTCTCCTTCTGGTTCGGTTCTTCTCCTTGTTCGACTTCTGTCCTCTCTTCTCCTTATTCATTTTTCTTTTCTTCTCCTTGTTCTTCTCCTTCGGATCCAGCATCTTCTCTTCCTCTCCTTGTTTGTCTTATAGCACAACAGAAATCATTAAGTAGGATATCAGAATTATAGAGATATAACAGATTGGGATCATGCCTTCAGACTGAACGTTTGTTGAGAAAACAAACATGTTCACATACCTTTAGATCTCTTATCATCATGAAGTTTTAAAAAGTTCCACCTTTGTAGACTCATCATTGCCAGAACACGACTCTAAAGCCATGTGCTCATTCTCAATTTCAATTTAATTTTTATCATGCAGAAGACTGGAATAAATCGATCAAATAAATGAAATCAATTCCATCACGAATAGTCAATGATAACTAAAAAAACCAGGTAACAGGTGCTGACATCCTCAGTATTGGGAAAATCATGGAAGTTCACGAGAGCAGCTCCACTTTTGCTAGGCGAGTTGTTGGAGTCAATTACACTTATGACAATAACTATTTGCTGCGAGTTCACTACTGCAGAGAAATCTTTCTTGGTATGATCAATGCCTAAATCTTGTTTTTCTAAAACTGGTCGAACAAGGAGAAAAAGAAGAAGGAGAAGTCAAACAAATACGAAGATTTAATTTTGTTATTATAAAACACTAATTAAAAAAAAAATCCCAAATCTATTTTCTTTGCAAAAAATTGAAACCTCTTAATCAGGTAGAGGGTTTCATTTGAGTTAACTATTTAATTTGAGTTAGGTTGTAATCGCAATTACAAAATGCGATTTAGAAAATTTTAAATACAATTAAAGCAAATAACTGGATTTGTGGAATTAGAGTGAATTTAAAAGTTCAGGTGGAATTGAGAAGAGTTTATTATGTACAGGGTGAATTGGAAAGAGGTCGAAAGTCCATGTGGATATGAGTTGGGGGGCTATAGTACAGGTGGATTGCTACAGACAGCCTTTGCTAAATTAAAAATGTAGTTTCTTGCCAACAACCTATATGAAAATTGAACATGCAAACGGTATGTTAACAATTGCTACTAAGTTAGATTTGTGAGTAAATTACTTCAAGTTTGTTACAAATATGTGTGACAAGATTTGCGGGGGAAAAATTTAATAAAGATTTTTGAATTTGCCATAAATAGCTTCGAGTAATATTGTAGCACAGAAAACTTCAAAACTTGAGTTATAGCTAAATTTCCTACAATTAGTTATTGCATACGAAACTAGAAAACTTTGAAAACAATAAGAGTGTGCCACAAAATTATATTGTAAACCCAAAAAGTTGTTGAGTTAATTTTAAGAATCATATTGCCAAACTTATAAAATACTGACAATAAAATAAAAATTAAACACCAAATTAAATTACTAAATAAACTTTTGGAAATTGAATTTTTTTAAAATTCTGAATGATGACAATATTTCATAAGCACTACAAAATATTACTTATTACCAATTACCACATAAAAAGTCAATGAAGATACTACTCAAAATATTATTTGCTAGTGTCAAACTTTTAAGATCATTCTTAGAAATCATCTCACGAGCCTCCGGTGACTCCTGGATCTTGCCAATACAACCCTCTCGGAGTTTCCTAATCAACGACGATCACCGTCTCGTCATTTGCTCCCCCTCTCGGTGAAATTTGTAGTCTACGGTGCGATTCCATCGTACTCAGTCGAATCTCGTCTCAAAGATTGTAAAAGAGCTGCATAAATTCCCTTTGCCGGCGAAATCAGGTAAGACCAATTTTCTGGTGACTTTCATTGTTTCCATTTAGCTTGTTTCTCATTTTGTTCCCTATGGATTGTGGTTAATATTTTAAGAAATCAACTCGATCTCATGAAGATTTTCTTATGGTGTATTCTTTTTTCTTTTTTTTTTATAACCGTGGTGTTCAATGACTTTCTAGGCCCAAGACTAATCCATGAGGCCCAACCAATCCAGGTTAAAGTCATGGAAATTTCCATGGGTTGGTAGCCAATGCGAATCGAACTCGGGGCATACGGATTACAGCACCCGCTTAAACCACATGAGCCAATTGTGTTGGTTTCTTATGGTGTATTCGATTACGACGCTTATCGTGAATTCTTTTGGATACTTTAAAAAGAATACATAAACATACATTGAAAAGCTACTAAATCCAAATCCTTTAAAATACATTGAAATACCAAATTCAATAACACCCCCTTAGATTTTCTCTAATTAGCTTATCGATAATTAGTTTGATTCGTTGAGCTTGAGATTTCTCTTATTATCTTGAACTTTGTATCATCTTTTGCGTTCAAATTTTGTTAAAAGTATGTCAAGACTTTGGATAATCTTGAAGTTTGTGTTTCTTTCTTCACAAACCATTGTGGAGATTTCTCCTTAGTGTTTAGTCATTGTTCGTCGATGACTTTGGATGAGTAGAAATTGATTGTTGATAACTATGTAAGGTATGAACTTATAATGACCAAAGAAACGACAGAACATGATTGTTTATCATGATAGGCATTGGCAGGCTTTGCTAGTCACTTCTTATCGTGGACATCTCATTACTAGTGCATTTGTAGTGGATCCACAATAAAATGATTTTGTAGGTAATTAGTGACATTATTACTACATAAACCTACAAATGCACTAGTAAGCAGACATATCCACGATAAGAAGAGAGTAGTAAATCCTGCCAATGCCTATCATGATAAACAATCATGTTCCACCGTTTCATGGATCATTATGAGTCCAAACCTTACATAGCTATTAAGGGTCAATTTCTACTCATCTATAAGTCATCATCAATGGAACAATTACTAAACTACTTTCTTCTCCAGGGAGAGCTCCTTCTTCGAAGCTACAAACAAACACCTACACAACATTGACTTGGCCTTTGATACTAAGGAGAAATCTCCACAATGACTCATGAATCAAGATTATCCTTCTTAACATACTTTTAACAAAAATTGAACACAAAAGATTATCCAAAGTTCAAGCTAATTAGAGAAATCTTGAGCTCAACGAATCAAGCTAATCATTCATAAGCGAATCGTCATAATCCAATACACCATAAGAAAATTTTCATGAGATCGAACTGATTCCTTAAAATCTTAACCACAATCCATAGGAAACAAATTGAGAAACATGCTAGAATGGAAACAGAGAAAGTCACCGGAGAATTTGTCTTACCCGATTTCGCTGGAAAAGGGAATTTACGCTGCTCTTTTGCAATCTATGAGACGAGATTTGAGTGATTATGATGGAATTGCACCAACGAGTACCGATTTCACCGAGAGATGTGCAAGTGACAAGACGGTGATCGTCATTGGTTAGGAAACTCTGAGACGGTGGTATCGGCGAGATCCAGGAGTCACCGGAGGCGCAAGAGATGATTTTTAAGAATGATTTTTGTGGGGTTCAAATTTCCCCACAAGTCAACGATCAACTTACGAACAACTTTGCCTTTAACTTGAGCTTCGTCACTTGACCGCAAAATCATAAGAGATCCAAGATCACGACCTCGCCATCAAGCATAATATAATGTGCGGAGTGACTAAATGGCGAGGTTCTGTGGAAGCATAACAATGACCTCGCCATCAGATATAGTGTTATGTGCGAGGCGATTCAATGGCAGGGTCATTGTGTCCTAGCCTTCATAAAAAAACTTAAGTGCAAGGTCATAAGAGAAGTTGACCATGACTTCGCCATCATACATTACCTTAAACGCGAAGTCGTGAGATTGATGACCTCACCATCACATAAGCCTATAAGTGCAAGGTCATCTACTACTTTAAATGGTGAAGTCATCATTTGAGCATAAAGGCGAAGTCATCATCTTGGCCTGAAGGCGAGGTCAGCCTCGAAATAAAGGCACATATGTTTGTAAGGTCAAGTACAAGACGAGCCTAAGCATCTGATGAACGCAAGCCGACAAGGAAATGGAAAAGGCTGGGAGAAAGGAAATATGAGAAGATCTAGGAAGTTTAACATATATCTAAGTCGGTGTGAGATTTTGTCCACACCATGTTAAAAATTTGACACTTAGGAGTGTTTTCATTGACTTTGTTTTTTGTAGAAAATTTCTCAATATTTGTAGCAAAATCTGCTTTTATAATATGTTGGTGTTTTCTTGTATGTTCATATAAAGATTTTGTTTCCTTTTTCAGATATGGAATTGGAAACCCATTTCTTTGTATAGTTACATCCTCACCGGGATAGAGAGGCATCCTATTCCAATTTTCCTCAACATCTGCTAAGCTACCAGATCAAAAACTTGACACAACTCATGACATTAGCTACGGTTTCTGATACATGAATTACTCTACTCTGTGACTTCGACACAGTAGCACCAAAATATAGGATTGCAGCCTGAAACGACTCCTCTCAATTTTGTAGACATAAAGACGCCCAAATATTCCAATAAATTAACATAAATCGGTTAGAAATTAGATAGACCAATAAATGATCAAATGTGCAAGAAGAAAACAGGTTTGTTATGAGTTCTAATGGGTATACTTTTAAAAGAGGTAAACTCTGCAATAAATAAATAATAATAATAATAATAATAATAATTAAAAGAGAAAATAGACTAACCAAATAATATAAACCCTTGTTCAAAAATGCGGCCGGCTAGCCGCCGAGGTGGCCACAAAATCGCTCGACGGTGGTACTCTGCCTGGATTAACCTCTGTTCTCTTATATTAAACGGTGGCTCGACTAATGGCCAAATTTCTATAAAAATCGTCGATTTAAAGAAAAAATCCAATCCCCCCCCCCCACTTTGTCTATTTTGAAGCTAACATATGTCAATTTGATTTAGTTCCGTGATTGTATGGTCGGTTTAAGAAGTAATGATGAATAAATCGAGGAAAACGAATTAAAAAATGATAAGATCGACTGAGAGAAAAAAATACAACGGCGCTAGTAGGGTTTTGTCGCTGAGTAAACAAGAAGACGGAGTGGAAATTATGATTTTACCCCCTCTTAATATGCACAATCAAATAAAAGAGAGAAATGTAGCTTAGTATATTCGAACTTCATACATGTAGGTCTAATTGAAGAACCTAACCATCTGAGCCAAGGTAATTTCATCTAAATTTTTGTATTAGTTCATATATATGTATAATTTTATTTGAAAAAATTGTCTAAAGCTAATCCTCGATTAATCCCTGTTCAATCTCCGATTTTCTTATAAATCGCTAGGCCCAACCCGACCACCAAATTTAATTACTAGCGATGATATGACCATGGGGAAGGAGCTTGTACCGGAGCTTGTACCAGAGCTTGAACCGTAGTTAAATGGAGCAAAGGAGGACCAAGAAGACTCGGATGCTATGGAGTTGCCCGTTGGACTAATTACGAGATTGAAGTCTAGGAACTTAGAACGAGCCATTAGCACACTGCTAAATGAATCTCAAGGGCACTCTAGCTTGAGCGCTTGTCCAACCGCATTGGTTGTGGTTCAAGCTTGGTAGAGATTAGCAACGAGTGGTGTGATCCTTTGCACTCTTTTTCTTGGTTTAGCTTTTTCCCATTGGGTTTTTGCGGCCAAGGTTTTTAACGAGGCATTGTGGTCACACCTTTTTTGTTTGCCTCGTTGCTAATACGCCTAACGTTTTTACATATGCATGGATTTCGTCCAAATAAAATATGTAACCATTACATATTCTTCTTTTAGTTTTCAAAACAATTTTCTTTTCTTTTTTTCTTTGAATTTTCTTGGGTCACAAGAATTTATTTCTTGTTGACTGGACTTTGTGAGTTTCAAGAGTGTGTGTGAATTTCCAAGTGTGAGAGTTACTAGAACTCTTTCTCCTATATGTAATGGTTGAAATTCTTATGCAAAATCATCAAACTTTTTATCTAAATCAGTCTCTCTCAATTGTTTGATCACAACAAGGTGTGTCATATCCTTGTTCCTTTGATTCTTGTTGGTGCGTCATATCCACCAAGGATTAGAGCTTGATAGATCAAGAGATTCTCATTTCTCTTGATAGTATCCTTCGATCCATCTACAACAAATCATTCGTTGTTCCAGCAAGTTCATCATCACACCTTTATCATCATCACACCTTCACCAAGAGCCTCACGTTTCTCTTGTTCCTATCATAGCCATCTCAAGTCACTCTCCTCTTCATCCATAACCATTAAGCTTCCACATCCATAGAAAGACCCGTATGAAGGGATCTTGTGAAGTTTGAGTGTATCAAGCGGTATCAGAGCAACTTCGTACCGGGTTGTAGCTTCTCTTTTCTTCTCTTATGTTTTGATTTTTTATTGTTTCTTTTGTCAATTTGAATTCTGGAAATTTGAGAGAATTCAGGGTTCATAAGAATAGTGGAACGTATTTAGATGTGTTAGGAATTTTGTAAAATTCAGTCTACATATTTTAATTATTTCCTTATCAGTTTAAGATCATTAAAAACAAATTAAAAAACGAAATTAGGAAAGAAGTAAGAAAAAAATCGGTCTAAATAAGTTTGTTTAGTCTTTATCTCTCTTGAAACAAATTTTGGTTCTCAATTTTTCTGATTTCAGGAAATTATGGTGGAGTCAGATGAGTAGAATCCCAAATCCAGAAACAACAAGCCACTGATATATATATATATATATATATGCGTGATTATAGTGTAATTGCAAATTCTGCTGATCAAAGGCAGAGAAACAACATGTTTCACTCGCGATGTACAGTCCACAAGATATGCCATCTAATCATCGATGGAGGAAGTTGTGCGAATATTGCAAGTGAATACATGGTTCAGAAACTGAATCTTGAAGCCATCGCTCATCCAAAACCGTATCAACTTCAATGGCTCAACCAAGATGGAGAAATAGATGTGACTAAACAAGTCTGTGTTCCTTTTGCTATAGGCAGGTACCATGATGAGATTCTATGTGACATTGCGCCTATGGAAACAAGCCATATCCTTTTTGGACGACCTTGGCAATCAGACAGAAGAGTCATGCACAAAGGATTCTCAAATCAATATTGTTTTGAATTCAAAGGGAGGAAGACCGTGTTGCTACCCATGACTCCACAAGAGGTTTACCAAGACCAAATAAGTCTGAAACAAAAGGTAAACATGACCCATATTTAATAGTAACAGATATATTAAATGATGGTTAAAACTAAAATAAAAATATTACTCCCTCCGTTTCATAACAAGTGTCATTTTAGAGTTAAATTTTTGTTTCATTTTAAGTGTCGATTTGCTTTTTCAATGCAGACACTACAAGAAAACAGGTCAATTATCACGACAAAAATAGTTACATTGTGGTGGCAAAACAGAGATTTGCGACGACATTGTGACTCCAAATGGTCGTCAGCTCGTCGCATTTTGAAATCGTCGCAAAGTGGTGGCAAATTTGCCACTCTTTTGTAACCACGAAACGCAGTCGCAAAAATTGTGACTACATTTGCGACTGTATTATTAGTGACAAATGTTTTGCCACCACATTTTTAGTCATTTTTCAGTTGCAAAAGGGTTACAAAAACGTGGGAAATTTTTTGCAACGACTTACCAACTAAGTTTGTGACTNTAAGGATCAATGGAAATGGAAAGCACATGAAGAAACTCGGATTTAAGCAATTTATGGAAAATTTACAAGGGGTGTCGATCGACACCGATCGCGATTCAGCCGTGGCCCAAAAAGAAATGAAAAATTGCAAGTCGGCCCAGAAGTTTCCATTTGCTCACAGAAGATCCAAATCGTGTATTGGCTGTATAAATACATGTTTTTAGGTTTAGTTTTCAGATATCTTAGTTT
>OVAP01005512.1:0-12940 GCA_900406295.1 Aurinia saxatilis | reverse complement strand
TTCTGGGATATTGTTATCTCAAGAACAAATCAAATGAAACAAATAAAATTATCACATCCCGCGCGTAGCGCAGATCAACCCCTAGTTCATTCATAAAAAATAAACCAAATGGTTGTAACAGTATGGATTTCCAATTAAAGTTAACATCTCGGCTTGTAATACCAAAAAAAATTCTGACCATTTTTGTAAAATTCGAAAAACCATGAAATTTTTTTATAAAGAGAATTATAGGCAGTTACCTTCTTTATTTCATACGGTTTAATCTGATCAATCAACGGCGATTGATAGATGTAGTTGCAAATTTTCTTCCTAGTACTTGTACAACACTAAAAGTCTATAGTGTGATCGTTCATACAAAACTTTTCACATCATAACTATTTTTTTCCCTCAAATAGATAGACTCACCCTCTTTATGTTGTTAGCAAGAAAGTCAGAGGATATCCCCCCTCCCCACAGTTGGCTTGAGTATTCTTCAGAATCAGAAGAACTCCACAATCTTGATGTTTGGGATTTTCTCTTTAGGAGGAGATGCTATTAATATTGTATCGGTGAGAATCACTGCACCAAGGCAAATTTTCTCTCGGTCATCTTTCTCAATTAATAAAAAAAGGCAGCAATGATATATGTTTTTCCTTTTGCTCAGTCATAAGAAGGTCCAACTACATTCTTGCCCTTCCTTTATCGCTCTTTTTGCTTTTTTCAAAAGGAATATCTGTGTATGATGGAAGCGTTAATTGGCGCCCTTAGTAAACCTTTTTAAGTGCCTTACATGATATAAAAATCTGATAAACTTCTTAGTAAAGTTATAAATGTCTTATAACCGCGTTTTGTAAAGATTTAAATGCCTCATAAAAACTTGTAAGTGTGGTTTATAATGTTTTAAATGCTTTATAAGCGCCTTATAAACACCTTATAAGCACCTTATAAGGATCTTTACAAGTGCCTTATAAATCTATTTTAAGCTTTTAATTTTTTTTTAAAATGTCTTATTAGTGCCTTATAAGCACCTTATAAACATCTTATAAAGTCTTATAGGCAGCTTATAAAGGTTTTTGTAAGTGCATTTGTAATATTTTAAACGTCTTATAAGTGCCTTAAAAACATCTTATAAACTCCTTATAAGCACCTTATCAAGTAATGGTTTAAATGTCTTACAAGTGCCTTAAAAATACCTCATAAATGGTTTGTAATTGTGTTTGTAATAAAAAAATGTCTTATAAGCGCCTTATGATCATCTACAACCGCTTTATAATCGCCTTATGATAGGGGTGATATTTTTGTGGAAATAAGGCTTTTTAAGTCATAAATGGACATTTTCTACCAAATCCAACAATTCAACATCAGAAGTCCAGGTCCAGATGAAGAAGATGTTTGTTTTGGAATGAAGTGAGGAGTAAAGACAAACAAGCCATGATAGAGGTGATATTTTACCGCTTTACGATATGGATTTCCGGTGCTTTTCATGAAGAAACCATTTGATTTGGAACATAAACTATTGGATTTCATATTTCTCTGTTTGCAAAGTGTTTTTGTGGAAATAAGGCTTTTTAAGTCACAAATGGGCATTTTGTACCAAGTCCAACAATTCAACATCAGAAGTCCAGGCCCAGATGAAGAAGATGTTTGTTTTGTAATGAAGTGAGGAGTAAAGACAAGCAAGCCACGTGAGTCACCTATCACATGGGCTTGGGATCAAATCGTTCACCCTCATGAATAAGAAGTTAAGCCCAAATCATTGAAGATGTATCAAGAAACCCAGATAAGATGAAGGCCCAATCGACCGAGCGAGAGGCCCACTGATCGATCAAGGCCCAATAATCCCAAGAAGTTTCGAGAATAAATTCAGATAAGGACCGTTGCATTTGAGGAGATATCTGGGAACATTGGAGATAATCACGGAAGATACAAAATATTCAGAAAACGTGTTTCAGGATATGATCAATCGATTAAACTAATATTAATTGATTGACTGGAGAGTGATAAACACAAATATTTGGATCTCTATCCAAATCTTCTTCCTGATTCATCTCGGCTCACTCCTCGACCCTCTCCTCTATAAATACAAAAGTCTGAAGCCAGCGAGAACACCACGAAATTCACAAAGCTTCCAGGCATCCAAGCTAAATAGTTTTATCGGTCTTTTTCATTGTTCTTCTTTTTATTCTACTTTGGTCATTGCTTTCAAGGAAGAAGTTTGTAATCTCTGTACTCCAGAGAAGCATTTCTGAACCCTTCTTCATTTATATAATTGCAATTTCCATTGTTATTATGTTTATCTTGAGTATGATTGAGTAGTCTTTTAGTTAGGAATAATGTTTTGCTAGGAGAAATCATGGTTAGATAGATAGGCAATAGGGCTGTGTAATGACTAGTTTATAAGCTTACTTTCATATTAGATCTTAATTCAATCATAGGATAAACCTGCTCCTAATACACCACTTAGAGTAAGAGATCCAGAACATGATAGTGAAAGCTTTACTAATTAATAGTTTAGTAGAATTTGATTTCCTGAACTTAATGCGTAGATTAATTGATTGATCAGCCCATAGGTTCTTTCTCTGAAAGGATATATGTTAGAGTTAACTCGGATATCAATCGAACTAGACCGGCTAAGCCTAATAATAAGGATAGTCGGTTAATAGTGATTTCAACTATATAGCTTTAACTAGGATATTTACACATGCCACTACCCTGAATAACTCAAACCGTGATTCTCTGATGAATTGTGTGATTTTCTAATGCTTCTTAATATTGATTTATCTTACGTTTTTATTTGTTTTAGCATTTGCAGGCATCAATCGATTGAACGCATTATCTGCAATCGACCGAAAGGCGCTTCATCGATCAATCAGTTCATACTGTCGATCAACCAAAAACAAAACCATTATATATTTGTTGCTTAGCTCGAGTGAACTTGAGCGTGCTACTGTGTACACTCTGCTGCCTGTGGATTCAACCCTAAAGTACTATTGCGAGACATGTGCGTTTGCAGGACCTATTTTGGGTGAAAACTAAATCCCCATCACCTTATAAGCATCCTATAAAGTCTTACAGGCACCTTGCTAGATTTTGTGCCCGCACAGACATATTTATGATATAAACGATTCCAAAATCTGTAAAGGATAATTTTGAAATAAACTCGAAAGATATCGTGTTCTGTTCAAAATGGATGAGAGGAAATGAAAGCATTGAAGTAATGAAAAGACTAATTAACATTTTGAAAGACTTCTTTGTAGACAATGTTTCTTGTCTTTGTCTGGAATTTGCCGTTGCCATCTGTGATGAGCACCTTCAGACCAGCTCGAGACTTGACTCTGAAGAAAGCTACATATAGTTGTCCATGAGAGAAGACATGTTTTGGTAAAAACAAACCCACTCTTTCGAACGATTGACACTGGCTCTTATTGATTATCATTACAAAGGCCAAAATCACGAGGAATTGTCTACCACGCATGCGGAAAGGAATTTTATCCTCATGCAGTGTAACGTACATCCTCGGTGTCAAAACTTTCCATCCAACCCTTTTGTCATTTCCTGTAAGGATTCAAGCTTGAATAACATGTTTAGTCATCTGAGTTATAATAAGCCTAGTACCGTTGCATAATACATCCTTCATATTAATGTTTTGTGTGTATGGCAGGAACATCAACCTTTAATCTCAAAGCGTGATTTGGTAAACCTAAGATGCACATGTTGCATCAGAGGAATGATCGGCATGTGTATTTTTTACTTTGCCCGTGTACCCCTGTCGAGCACAAGGGAAAGCTAAGTAAAGAACACACCCGCCGATCATCTAAATCATATTATGTTTTTATGCATATAGCAATATTCTTTATGTAACACGTATACTTTAGTTTTATGTTTATACTTAATTACATTTAAAAGTGTAAAGTGGGTTAAATATATCAATTATAGATGGAAAGATGGAGTTTATGTGTAACATGTAATTGAGAAAGAAAAAAAATATAATTTAGTGTGAAAAAGTGATGAAGAAAGATTATATAGAATAGATAAAATAAATATTTATTTAGCGGAATTTGAATCTATCCAATTCTCAAGATATTCACTACGAACCAAAGACACGATGTCCAAATTGATAACCTAAAATGGGTTTCTTTTACCATTAAGTAAATTAAGATTCAAAACTAAAAGACCTCATAAATAACGAACAACTTTGCATAATTTAACTTTTGTTATAATAGTTATTGCCTAAATTTTTTTTCATTTTCATATCTCATTATTTTGTTAATTATATTTTCAACTCATTATTTTGTTAATAATATTTTCAATTTTGTACTAATCAAATTCTACCAAAGATGCTAATCCAAAACATAACATTACAAATTGTCTTCCTCATCATTTTCCAATGATAATTAATTGGAATATTTATCGATACAAACTATATATTTTTATTTGCAACAAAATAAAGAGATATTTTAAAAGAACATTTGACTAATGGACATATTTTAGTTAGGGGTGGACATAAATAACTGAAACAGAATAACAGAATAATCGAATTGAACCAAACTGAAAATACTAAATGAGACTCTCATAATTTGTTTGTAGTAATTTAACCATCTCATGTAAATCTTTTTATTGTATTATTTAATAAAAATATCTAATAAACATCTTTAATATATATATATATATATATATATGTAAATGTGAGTAAATGTCTTTCAACTGTTAGCAAAGTTATACTTTTTCCCCATTTTCATCTTTATTTTAGGCTTATATTTGATATGCTTAATTACATATTTTCTAGAATCTCTCCATATCAGTAAGATAGTAAATCAACCAATCACAATATCATTAAAAAAAAAAAATAGTACCAGAGAACAAACTTTATACAAATTGAACTCATTGCGTCTTGAATGATTCTTAGTTACACTCCAAAGTCTTGAATTCTTAGTTGAACTCCATGGCCTTCCTATTCTTCCTCCTCTTCATCATCATCAAGTCCCATTCGCTTTCACTCGCTGTTTCCCATTCCGACTCATCGGTTTCATTTCCATACACTTCCCTCTCTTCGCCTTTTCTATGCACACCCCCATGCTTCAACGCCGATTCTTTAAACAACCAAGCCGTGCGCATTTGCTTCTTCACCAACATCTCTGCGTAACCAGGAACCCTGTTCTGTCTCATCGAGAGATTGGGATTGTTCGACTGAGAACATTCGTTGATGAACAGAATAGCATCTAACAAACTCTCTTTAGCTAATCCTAACATTTCGTAAGCTTGCGCTCTTCTCCAAAGACTCTTAGCACCGTTTAAAGAATCCAGAATCTGCTGTGATGCTGATTCAAAAGCACTAACTAACTACTTCATGAAACAATCAACCAACTAAACCACTAAAGACCAGAGCAGAGAGAGGCAGAGATATAAAAAGTGCTGTGAATGAGACAAAACCAAACCAAACCAAACCCCCTACGGTTACAATCTAAATGTAGACAGACATAGAATCCTCCTACCAAGTCAAAAACAAAAATTAAGAATATATTTTCTTTTTACTCTAACAGTCATAAGAATATGATACAATATTTTTGCTTCCATTAAGCCCAACCAAACCACCTCTTGTAAGGGTGCCACTTTCAGCAGTTCTTCCCGAAGCGTCTCGAAAGGCGAAAAGGGCTCTTAGCTTCGCATCTGCGATTTCTGAATCCGATCTGATCGGTATCTTTGTCTCACTCTGATTTCAATCTTAATCAATCTCAACTGTGATATGGAAAAAGATCTCTGGAAGTCGATGCAACGATTGAGCCTGAATCTGGGCAAGGAGTTACAACCGATTCAACTCTATTTTGACACAAGAAGGCGCAACAACAGCAATAATCGTCTCAGCTTGATTGTTCGAGGCCTCAATCCGAATCTCCAGAATCTCAATGGTATGCGTAATACTCTACCTAAAGCTTGGGGTTTACACGATCGAGTAGAAGGTCATATACATGATGATGGAACTATCCAGTTCTTCTTCACGGAAGAACACCATATGCTATCGGTGCTAGAAAGAGGACCATGGAGCTTCAAGGAATGGATGGTAGCAATGGACCCATGGACGCGAAGGCTCTATCCGGATTTTCTGCAAACCATAACATTCTGGGTCCAAATTTTTGGAATCCCAAATGATTATCGAAATCCTAGGGTCGTCGAGGATATTGGTAGAGATATGGGTCATGTAGAGGGCGTTCGTATTGTCGTGCCAACTAGAGAAACTCGATCTGAGGTCTGGGTAAGAATAAGGATGAGGGTCAATCAACCTCTGGCATTCAGCAGATACCTTCAATTGGAGGAACATGGTGACCCCATTTTGATCAATCTGGAGTATGACAGGCTAAAACGCTACTGTGGTATCTGTGGCTCTCTTACACATGCTGACTCTACTTGTTCACAGGTACAGCAATACCTTCCTGAAGCCAACCCCCAACAAAATGAACAAACACAGAATAATGACCTCATGGTAGAAAGGAGCAATATCAATCAGGAGGACCAACAAAACAGGGAAGAGCCAATAGAATATATTACATCAGGAGAACTCTTTCAAATTAACGCTCATCTTCATCCATACAGGGAGCAAGACCCACAAATGCACATGAGACAGCCAATCATAGATCAACCTGGTAGAACCCTCAAAGGAAAAGAAACCGCAGCAGACCTTCCAATCATCATACAAGAGGAGGGATCTTCTTCAAACCAGAGCAATCACCTAAAGCGCAAAGCAGAATCTCAGCAACCAGAGGAAGCTATTCTACCAATAAGGCAGAGAACCGAAGCTGCAACATCTGACCAGCGTTTGGTGGTTACCCTAAAACCACCAGAGGCACCATGAGACTCATGCACTGGAATTGTCAGGGTTTGAGAAACGCCCTGACAATTCCATATCTTAAGTATATCAGGAAGTTTTCTAAATCTGATATATTGTTTCTCATTGAAACTAAAAACGGTGCACAGTATATATCTAACATTGTTAAAGATCTAGGATATCCCCATTATTTTTGTCTTCCAGCTAATGGGTTGAGTGGGGGAATGGCCATTTTTTGGAATTCTAATGTTGATATTATCTTTATAAATACCCCTACTCTTAATATTACTGATATGATGATTACTGGGGAAAATGGGAATTCTTTTTGGTTAAGCTATATATATGGTAATCCCATAAGAAAGTTGAGGAATCTTTTATGGAGAAAGTTAACTTATTTTGCAGAGACAGGTACTTATGATGGGTATCCAAGGCTTGTCTTAGGTGATCTAAACGACATCAAAAGCAATGATGAGAAGGCTGGTGGAATTAGAAGAGCTGAACACACCTTTTCCACCTTCAGGAAATGGTTGAATAAATCTGGGCTTCATGATATCAAAACAGTGGGAGGGAAGTACACATGGCAAGGAAGAAGAATGAAATATGACATCAAAAGTAGATAGACAGAGCTGTTGCAAATTCAGAATGGCATGACTTATACCCCAATGCATACACTCAGCTTCTTAACTGGGGAGCCTCTGATCATCGTCCACTCCTCATTCATACTGAACAGCTACAAGGTAAAAGTTATAGCCTCTTCAAATATGACATCAGATGGAGATATAAACCAGAAGTAAAGAATATCATAGAAAATACCTGGAAAAATGAATGCTCCAATATTTCAGGGGAAAACTTCATGGAGGCTATCAAGAAGTGCAGAACAGCATTATCAAAGTGGCGAGCAAACAATTCCACAAATTCACACAAGACCATCAAGCAACTCCAGAACTATCTACATACAGAGTATACTTCCTCATCCCCTAACTCTGAAGTGATTGCTAAACTTAATTCTGAGTTAGCAATGGCATATCGACTAGAGGAAGAATACTGGAAAGTGAAAAGTAGAGTACAATGGCTAGCTTTGGGTGACAAAAATTCTAAGTTTTTTCATGCTAAAACTAAGCAGAGGAGGCAGTATAACAGAATTATTAGTATCACTGATGATCATGGGAAAATTCATTTAGATAATCAAGGCATTCAGTCTACATTTATATCTTACTTTAATCATATTTACAAATCTGAATGTAGCCAGGAGATGGATGAAGTCCTTAGCAAGATTCAGCCTATTGTTACTGATCAGATGAATCAAGATCTCACTCGACCACTATCAGAAGAGGAAGTTTATCATGCTCTTCAATGTATGCATAGAGATAAAGCACCTGGGCCAGATGGTTTGACAGCTGGATTCTACAAGGATCATTGGGCTATTCTTAAACAAGGTGTGCTCCAATTCATTAAATCTTTTTTTGAAAGCCATAAGCTAGATCCAGCATTAAACCATACACACATCTGTCTTATACCCAAAACAGAACAACCAGCATCAGTTAGAGATTACAGACCCATCAGCCTGTGCAATGTGGCTTATAAACTTATCTCCAAAATTTTAGCTGAAAGGTTGAAACCACATTTAGATAAAATCATATCACAGAATCAGACTGCTTTCATACCTGGTAGGCTGATATCAGATAATGTACTTATAGCGCATGAACTCATGCATTCACTGCAAACCAAAAAATTAAAATCCCCCTTCATGGCCTTCAAATTGGACATCAGTAAGGCTTTTGATAAAGTAGAATGGCGCTTTATTGAGGCAATCATGCAAAGGTTTGGTTTTGCAGATACTTGGTGCCAGTGGATCATGAACTGTATCACAACAGTGAGCTTCTCCATTCTCATCAATGGTCAGCCTGTAGGCAACATAAAACCTCAGAGAGGAATCAGACAAGGTGATCCAATCTCACCATATCTTTACTTACTATGCTCTGAAGGGTTGTCTGCATTGTTGCAAGATGGGGTAAATAAGGGTCTAATACACGGATTTAGAGCCAGTAGAAAAGGTCCTCCTATCTCTCATCTACTTTTTGCTGATGATTCACTACTATTCTGCAAAGCTAACCCTATAGAATGCCAAAACATCCTAAATAGTCTACAGAAGTATGAAAAGGTCTCAGGACAATGATAAATTTCCAAAAGTCAGTATTAACGTTTGGCAAAGGGTTATCACAAGGAATTAAAACGCAATTAAGTCATATTATGGGAATCAGGAAAGTAGCAGGCTTTGGGAGATACTTAGGACTTCCTGAATTCATTGGCAGAAATACATGTCAAACATTTGCTTATTTAGCTGAAAGAATGGGCCACAAAATAGACAGTTGGTATACTAATTTGCTATCTCATGCAGGGAAAGAGATAATGATCAAAGCTGTTGCACAAGCCATCCCAGTCTACAACATGAGTTGCTTTCTTCTTCCTCAGAAGCTTATTCAAAAAATGTCGGCCTCAATCATGAACTTCTGGTGGAACTCACGGAAAGATAGAAATAGCATACACTGGATATCATGGCAGAGACTTACAGAGGCCAAAAAGAATGGTGGTCTTGGATTCAGAGAGCTCAGAGATTTCAATATTGCCTTGCTTGCTAAACAAAGTTGGAGGATGCTTACACAACCTAATATACTTCTCACAAAGGTATTTAAAGCCAAATATTACCCGCATGAAGAGTTGTTAGAAGCCAGAGGTAAAAAAAGATGCAGCCACGAATGGAAAAGCATCCTCAAAGGTAACCAATTAATTAAGCAAGGGCTTAAATGGGTTGTAGGGGATGGAAGTAAAATTAAGGTTGGTCAAGATAATTGGCTACCAACTAAACCTCCAAGACCAGCCAGATTCAATGATTATATTGATTATCAACATCTAACTGTCAAGGATCTTTTCATTCCAGGCACACGGCAATGGAATGAAAACTTCCTCAGCAACACCATACATCAGGAAGATAGGATATTGATCACTTCCATTAGACCCTCTGTGACTGGTAAGCCGGACACCATTTCTTGGTCTTATACTAAACATGGGGACTACACTGCTAAGTCAGGTTATCATCCTACTCGTTGGATGTCTATGACAAGGCAAGCTAATGTGATCAGTAATCAAAATGCGAATTGCCTGGATATTATTAAACATATTTGGAATTGGTCTATTCCTTCAAAAATTAAACATTGTTGGTGGAGAGGAATTATGAATGCCTTACCTGTTACAGATAACTTGAAAAGAAGAAAACTCAGAATCTCTACAGATTGCAACTTTTGTGGTGAGGAAACGGAGACAGTTAATCATCTCTTGTTCCAGTGTCGCTTTGCTCGAGAAATTTGGGAGCTAAGTACAATGGGAGCAATAAGAGGTGATACTTTACTCTTAAAACCCCTTGGAGATAATCTCACATATATTATCAATGCTATGAAAGGCCTTCAAGAACAGAAGAATATTATCCCTTTAGTTGGATGGAGAATATGGAAAATGAGGAATTACCTTCTCTTCCAAAGCAAAACTTGGTCCATACCCCAAGCGATAGAAAAAATCAAGCTAGATCATCAACTTTGGGAGGAGGCTTGTAAACATGAAAAGGATAGAGCCAACACTACTAGGGATACATTAAAGGCCAACTCAATATCTCTGTCACAAGAACCCATCAATCTAGAGCAAATCTTGCAATGTAACGCTAATCTATTCTGTTTTACAGATGGCTCGTGGATTGGAGAGAACGAAATTGCAGGTATAGGCTGGATTGTCCTCAACAAGAAAGGTCAAGTTAAGCTGTTAGGCCCATCATCTATTCCACCAACAGCCACGCCGTTTGATGCAGAGGTAGAAGCTTTAAAGATGGCAGTGATTGAAGTCTTAAAACTGAATCTTACGAGTGTGATGTTCTGTGGAGATTCCAAAGAATTATATCACCAATTTCAGTTCTTAAACAGGCTTCCATAAACCAACATGACGCACCCTGTCATCTCTTCAATGCCTATGGAAGATATCAAGCACTTGATGACGGACAGAAATGATATACAATTCATGAAGATTCCTCGAGCTTTAAACAGAAATACAGACAATTTGGCAAGGACTGCTAGAATTAGCAAATCTCCTTATGTCATTAAGTGTAATATTAAGTGTAATCATTGTTAAACTCACCTTTGTATGCTTTGAATGTACTCTTTGGGAAGAAATGAAATATAAAGTTGACAACAAAAAAAAAAAAAAACCACCTCTTGTAAGATTTCTCTGCCTCAAGCATGTACGTGTACACATTATTATCCTTCACCTCTCCAATGCTCTTTTACTCTAGCTTCGTGCCCTGTTTCACCAAATCAGACTTTGGTTATATAATCAGAAACTCCAAGGTATAAATCTTAGCCAATCCACAAGGAAGCAAGAATTATCAGCAGATAGAATATTGACCAAAAGTGAACAAAGCTAATAACATACAAAATATTAGAACCATGCCCAATTGGAGATAAAGCAACTGCTGTTAAAAAGGAATCCATTAACAACACATGTTTAATTTTTGGGAAAAAAACCTTAAAAATACACGAACTTTACTACTTCTGCTAGAAAAATACACAAACTTTTTGCGTTGACGTATTAATACACAAAGTGAAAATTGTTTTCAGATTAATACAGGAACTGATAAATTCTTGTCTTTTTCATACACGGTGTCAAAATTAAATTTTGAAAATCCAATTTTGCCCTCATCATTCTTCCCCAAATCAATTTGTTTTAAAGTTTGGAATAAAACCCAGAAATAAATATTTAAAAATGCATAAAAAAATTAAGATAACTTTTAAAATGTCCTATATTATTTTATAGGATTTTAGAGTTTAGAATCTAAGGTTTAGGGTTAAAACCCTAAAGCCTAAAATTCTAAACCATAAAATTGGTTTAAACCCAAAAACCTTAAAAATATAAACATTAAAATCTAAAAACTTAAATCCAAACACTTATTAAACATTAAACCTCATTTCTACAAATTTTCAATCTTAAATAAAAAATTATTAAACCCTACACGTTATAAATCATATTGGGTTACCCATTTTAAATCCTAAGTTTTAATTTAGGGTTTAAATTTTTAGGATATAGGGTTGAAAATCTGTAGGGTTTGTATTTAGTGTCTAATACGTATTCGGGTTTAAGTTTTAGGGTTTATATCTTAGGGGTTTAGGGTCTAAAATGTTTTTTAGTGTTTAGAATTTTATGCTTTAGTTTTTTCCTAAACCTTAAATTCTAAGCCCTAAAATTCTATAAAATATTATAGGACATTTTAAAATTTATATTAGATTTTTTGTATTTTTAAATATTTATTTCTGGATTTTATTCAAAACTTTAAAACAAATTGATTTGGGGAAGAATGATGAGGGCAAAATTGGATTTTCAAAATTTAATTTTGATGTCGTGTATGAAAAAGACAAGAATTTCTCAGTTCGTGTATTGATCTGAAAACGATTTTCACTTCGTGTATTAATATGGCAACGCAAAAAGTTCGTGTATTTTTCTAGCATAATTGATAAAGTTCGTGTATTTTTAAGGTTTTTCCCCTTAATTTTTTAGCAAGCACTTCCACATATACTTCAAAACAGATCAACAGTGGATGATAGAGATGGATCTTTGGATGATCTTACTGATATATTGCGTTTTTAACTCTTTTGAACCTTTGTTTTCAACTGTTTTTCGAGTCTTTTAATGTCATTTTAGAGTCTTAACATGTACAAACACATTGGGATATGGATTTGAGTTTCAAGATGAAGTTATGAATAAGATTGTGGAGAAAAGATGATTTTAGTATGGATCGATCGATCCATGATTACCCAAGATAGTTTGCGGGACATTTGCATATTGACCTGCACGAGACGGAACGAAGTTGCTACATTCGGATCGATCGATCCGTGCTCGTTCGAGTGCCATTTTTGGAAACTTGTCAATCATCAGACTGACAAGAACTTACCTTATTTTGGTGGATGCTGCACGAAAACCCTTCACTATAAAGTCATTTTTGAGCCTCCACACAGTTTATGCTAGTTTTTATTCCTCTCTTTTAGATCTAAATACTTTGGTTCTATTGTTCTTCATTTTGTTCTTGAGATTTTGTGAGTTTCTCTT
>OVAP01005510.1:0-12942 GCA_900406295.1 Aurinia saxatilis | reverse complement strand
AAAGTCTGCTCAGGGATGCCCTCTTTTAAGATAGAATAATGGTCATCAGTCCTTAAATCATAGATTATGTCTCTTGCTTCAACAAAGTTAATTTAAGATGCCGAGGAACTCACCAAGAAGAGAAATTGCAGAGCTCTTTGAGGTCACGGTCCCAGGTTTCTCCACCCATCTACTGAATACTACTCGCTGAAGTAGTATAAGCAACCAGTTTTTGATGCATAAGCTGAGCTTTAGAGTGAGTAGGGTGCAGTAGCAGATAAAGTTGGAGGAGCCGCGTGGCAGCATGAACCTAACAAATCCCAAGTTACATATTGTTAAGAAACAGACTGCAAATGAGAAACAGAAACTGCATATGAGAAACACAAGATAGAGTTTTCTTTTCGGGGCATTAAATTGGCGAGATGGTAACATTATAAACTGTGTACACTATGCAGAATCAGAGAAGCAAGAGGAATTAAATTGCAGATGAGTAAAGAAACAAACAATTCAATTGCGAGCATGAATCAATCAAAGTAGTTAGACATCTGAATGGCTTTATGAAGCAACCCACATTTCTCATAAAACGCTTTGTTCTCCACACTAGAATCAAGAATCACCTTGTAGCATCCCATGGATTTGGCATGATCCACCAGAAACTCCACCACTCTCTTCCCCAGATCACGTGGTCGAATTCGTCGTCGGTTACTGATCCGGTCACGGAGAGTTGACCTAGAAGCTCGATCGAATTCGAAGAGACGACGAGCAGTGGAAGTGAACTAAGTAAATTGTGTGAGAGGGAGTTAAAATGAACCCAAACTCGTGTGGAGTCGTGCAAGAATAATACCAAATACTTGTTTGCAAATTTTCGTTATTTCTAATTTTTTTTTTTTATTTCACGACCAAAAAAAAAGTTATGATCTTTTATTTTGATAATTATCAAAATATTACATTTTTTTCCTTTTAAAAATAGGTTAATTGTCGGAGACCACATGTAATCATGCATCTCCTACGTATTTTTCCTAAACTAATTGCCTCTTTACTCTACTATCTAAACTAATGTTTCTATTTCTTAAACTATCCGAATTAATTAACCTCTTTGGAAATCCCAAAACTAATTGATAAACCGGATTTAAAATTTTGAACCGAAGTGAAAAACCAGTTTTCTTTATAAAACCGGATTTAACGGTTAACCAAAAAAAATTATAATACATCTAGTGGCATTCAAACTCATGATCTTAAACCCAAAACCAATGTATCCTACCACTAGACTAGAACATAATATTTGGTATCTTATCTCATGGACCCTTTGTTAATCGCTTCCCCCAAAACGTTTTACTAAAAGACAATTTTAAAAATTATATTATGCTTTAGTAACCAATACTAAAATTATAGTATGTTTTAATAATGAATACTAAAATATATAAATTATAATTTTTAGTATTGGTTATATTATGCCTTAATGTTTAGTTATATTATGATTTAATGGTGCCATAATTTTCAATCTATCATGTCGGCAAAAACATTGTATTTGTCAAAGTAAAATTTTATATAATTTTTAGAACTGGTTATTAAAGTATAATATATTTTTTAATATTGGTTATTGAAAAATAATATAACCAATACTAAAAATTAAAAATTATATCAAAAAATATTTTGAAATACATTACAGTAAATCAAAAAAAAAAAAATTTCTAAAAATCTATTTTTATGAGATATTTTTTTCTAAAACATCTATCTTTAGCGGTTGCATTATTTGTCTCTCCAGCTAGTTTAGGACGTCATCACCATACATACTATCACAATCATAGGCTGCGATGGTGTGCCCATCACCGATAGAAAAAGAGTTCCTTTAAGATTTAGATTCCTCCAATAATTAGAATCTAGATAGGGTTCTTAATATAAAACTCCCAAGATTGATGTCATCAACATTCAATTCAATCTCGATTTAAGTTACAAAGCTTACAAAAATATCATTGAAGACCATGGACAGCTCGCAGTATCTCCACATTTAGAATATGTACTGTTTTAGAATATTGTTTTAAAAATTATGTGTCAACTCTTCAGTTTGAGTTTCTATTGAATGGAAATCTCTTTCCAACACCTTCTTCATATAGAAGACCATTACTTGGACATACACACCAATAAATATTATATCACATAGCAATTTTGAAAACTTCAAATTCTTCTATACATAATGAAATATATGTTATTTCAGTGTCGCTAACTAGGTGCTTATGATAATTTTCCATAGTTCAAATTACACTACTCATTACATTTCTTGTTTGGTCGCTTCAATATGTTGTTGTTTCTGCAATGTATCCTTCTACAACACTTTTCCCTCAATTTTGTTAAAGTTTTGTGTGGTACCATTTTTGTAAATATTTTTTTTTTAAACACTGTGAGTTTATATCTTGCCAAGTAATTATTAGTATCATTTTGAAATTACGTTGATGAATGAAGAAAAAAATAGATTTGATACTTTATATTCTACAATTAAATATTTACATATAATTTCTTATCGTCATGTTGGTGAATGATGAAAGAATCTTGTATGTAAAATATTATAGTTGAGTTTATTTCACTGTAAACATAATCAACATACCAATTTTAACTCATAAATTTCTATATTACTTCAGAGATTATTTTTGCGTAATGTATATTGCTTATTTAAAGTGTTTCACAAGTCAACATATTTTCAAGATACTTTGAAAGCAATCTGTTTAACTCTATACATACAATATTTAATCGGTAACATTTATATAAGAGATTTTATTACATAGATAACAAATTAATTGTATTGTAGTTCACAATCTATTAAAAAAACTCCAAATTCTTCAATGAATGAAATTTAAAATAAAAAAAAAAACATCCTACGTAGACAATTTGTTTTTCAATTGCAACACAACAAACCAAAATTCTTCAAGAGAAAATGGATTAAGATAATTATTATTTTAAAAACATTATTAACTAAACTAGTCATGACAGGTCTCCTTACCAACATAAAAAATGGTTTTCTTTCTTCATCATTAATTTCATTTAACAGTTGTTTGATATAAACTTTTTCTAAAAGTGTATCAACTTAGCATCTACATACATATTAGGGCCTAATATATGTTTCTGCAAATGTTAATTTTGCAAACTCCTGCATATTTATGCAAATGTTAATATTTGAAAAATATATAAGACACTCGAACGATTTTGTAATGTTATAATAAAAAGTACAATAACATCTTTGAGAGTTGTTATAATAAAACATATAATTTGTGGTTGATGCCTTTCTTGTTGGTATCATAAATTAAGAGATGATATTCTTCTTTTACCGAGATAGAAGACCATCAACCGCTCATGGTATTATGAATGAAGAGAAACATTACAATACTTCAAACATGACTAATTTTTAATTAATCTCAGGAACTCCGCAAGAACATAATGTTTTATCATTCTCATTAAGAATCACCATATTCACATACTCCCAAGTAACAGTATAAATTTCATGAGTCATTGGCGAAAGAGGTTTTGGGAGTGTGTACTTCGTCACATGGCTACAACCGCTTCAAGGCAGAGGTATTCCAAATTTAAATCTAAATACAAGAGTGTGTGATTTTTAGTCAGCTCACTAACTTGAAATCTTATTTTGTATGTATGTTTATATGGTATATAGTTGTATATCAACATGATTCATCATATTATATATTTACACCAGAGCATCTCCAACCATTTACACTATTTTAAGCACTAAAGTAGTGTTGCACTAACATAGTGTTGAGTTTTACTCCAATCCATTGCACTATTTCTTACAGCAAAAAGAATATTCTAGGTATATTCACTTTCATTATCATTTGTTATTTTTCTAATTATACCCATTATTTATCAAAATTATAAATTCTACCCACTGATAATATATTTTTAATAAATTTATCCACTAGTACTTTATTTATCTAATTGATTGATGTGAATTATCAATTTAAAAAATGAGAAAGTAAAAGTATAACATATTGATAATAATCAATTTGGAAATTATTTTTATAAAAAATTAATAAAAATAATAATACATTGCAAGAAAATGTGAATATGATTTGTATTTTAATTTTTATTTATCAGTGACAAAATTAATGATATAGTAATAATTCACAAATAAAAATATTACTTAAAATTAAAACTTTAATATAGAAATAAAATACATAGCACAACATAGTAAAATAGAAAAATAAAAATACAGAGAACAATAAAATTAGTACAGTTTATTTGGCATCACCATTAGTGTATTTTTCTCACAAATGATCAATTAAGTCATTTTAAATTTTAAAAATGAGCTTTGTGATCTTTGATTCTTTTCTCTTAAATTATTAATTAAGTTATTTTATGTTGTTTAGCTTTAATTTATTTTCTGTTTTTTATTTTTCATTTATTTTCTGTATTTTATCTTTACTTTTACTACCATTTATGTTTTTAAAGATTATGATTAGTTTATATCATTATATCTTCTATTATATAAATGTTATTTTGCATTTTAAATTTTTAATTACCAATGAAAACATTATTTATATAAAATTTTAAAATAGTGTGGATGTAAGAAATGTAAATATTCACTTGATTAATCATTTTTTAATAAACATTATGCATTTAGAATATATTTGGAAATTTATAATAAAAGATTTTGAAACATGGAGTGCCTTTTTATAAATAAAAAAGTTCAACACTAAAATAGTGCAACACTAAATTTTTGCACTAGATGTCAAGCAAAAAAGTGGTTTGCACTATTTTAGTGTACAATATAATGCTGGATTGGAGAGTATTTTGCACTAAAATAGAATTTGGTGTAGGATTTAGTGCTGGGTTGGAGATGATCTGATATGTTATGGTAACAATCTACAAACATCATAATATGTTTTGAAATTTGTTTATAACATATTAAATACCATATAACACAAAAGAACACATATTTCATATCATGATATATTATGTTAGTACCAACAAACATAATCATATGTTTAAAAAAACTATAACAAGTATTATACCATATAACATGTTTAACCATACATAACATTATATATATTTCATACATATGCATATGTTTCTACGATCGATATAACATCTTTTATATTATCTTTTGATATGACAACTACTTACTAAGATAGTAGTATATGCTCGAAACTGATAAACTATCAAAGTTAAATTCTGAATTACATTGCAACACATTTAATCCTAATTCAAAATTTCAAAACGTTCAACAAAAATGGAAAAAACCTTCTATAATCTATCAAAATAGTTAAAGATCAAGATAATTTAGTATCACAATAATATTAGAAATTGACATGATAATAATATATGATAAAAATAAAAATAGTCATATTTATAAATTGTCGTATTACGATATAATATACTAATTTTATATCTTAAAGAATGATTATGGGAAAACATAACAAAAAAAATCAGTCATTTTAATAAATTTGTCGTATCACAGTACACTACTTTTTCCTATTTTAAATTATGGAACACGTTCAACAAAAAAAAACAATTATCTAATAAAAATGTAAAAATTAAATCAATTTAATATAAATATGTGTTAATAATATATTATTTAAAATTTATGTGTAATTAATAATATATGATATTAAAATAAATTTTGGATATTTGTGTGAACTGTAATTTGGAATATAATTACACATAGGATATAATTACACATAGCATATTTAATCACAAATCTAATATTTTTACAGCAATATATTTTTATATATTTAAAATTATTAATTTAAGGTTACGCGAATCCTAAACTTGTTTGATATAAAGTCTAGTTTGGTTTTTCTCATGGATTATACGAGTTATTGCCTTATTGGTCATTTGGCGCCTACTCTTGTGAGAGTGCATCAAGTCATCAACATCTCTTCTTTTGTCTTAATCAAATAATAATTTGTAAATTTGCAATCCCCAATTATTACGAGTAAACTAAAGTACAAAAAGATTCCGCAAAAGTGAAAACGAATAGTGAGAGTCAAAACGGAATATTGTCCGCGTGTTGTCTTAACAGAGGAGATACAATAATCCCAATCAAGCATGCTTAATGAACAATCAATTTTTATAATCATTTCGATATGTAGGGGATGGCTGATAAAGTCTAAATTCTTAACATATCTCGAAAATGATTTAGTCAGTAACTAATTAAACTATTTTTAATCTTTCTGTTTAGTTATAATGGAAATGGGACATACTTGTATGTCTCTTATGATACATACACAATTCAGGAAAAGGTGTTATTAACACCGTTTTTTTTTTTTTGAATTATACACAGTTTCCCCAAAGGCTTTCTAGGCCCAAGAGACTAATCTGTGTCGCCGGCGATGCCCAAAGTTTAATCCCCCGGTGGCCAAGACTCGAACCCGGGACCGTATTGGGAATTACCTCACTCAAGTACCACTAGGATACAAGCGCTTGGTTGTTATTAACACCGTTGCAATGATCGATCATAACTATTACAAAAACTTTGGGAAAGATTATGCATATGACATTACAATTAGTTTAGTAGAGTGAGCCAACGAAAAAACAAATAAAAACTAACAATGCTCCTCATGAGGATCATATCATATTATCTCTAGTTGTACTATTTTTTACTTCAAAGTTTAGATTAACTCCAAACCTAAATGCAGAATTTACATGAATATAAAAACTTCAGGAGAATATAAAATGTATATTTAAATTTTACATAAACTAATGTGAGTATGTCTGTACTCTAAAGATAGTGGCCAAATTGGGAAAACCATGAAATTTATTATGCGCATAATCATTGCCAAAATTGTGCGTGATCATTGATGATCAAACGTTAAAAACCCTTTAAACCAACTAATCCTATTGTTACCATAATAAAGTATCAATAGTCATTAAAAAAGCTCGACAATTTACAAAAAAAAACATATACAATCCAGTAAAATAAACAAAGAGAGAAGTATCCAAGTATCCAATACACACACACACACATTATCATCTGTAATCGTTGTATCAATTTCTTATACAAAAAAAAAAAAATAGTTGTATCAATTTTTCGTTTATATTGTAACTTGATATGTTGATCCCCTCAGTACACAACACAAGTAAATTATAAAGCGAAATGAACTCAATACATAGGTTTCGTTTGTAACTTAGTAAGTTAGTATGTAATACCATTTATGTGTAATTTATGTCGCAATAAACATTAAAATTACAATGGAAATAAACAACACAGTAAGAAAAAAAGAAAAAACAATTACTGGCAAGGTGTGAGTCCTGGTGGTGCTAGTGAAAATTCCAAGATTATTGGGTTGGTGGAAGAAAATGATTGAATGTGGTAACTTTGATATCTTATTTAGGAAAATCCTCTGGATACTAACAAGTTGATGAACTTTATTGAAAAACACTAAAAATAATGTATACTTTAATATATATCATCACTTCTTCAGCAGTAGCTCAATGAGTAGTAGTAGTACTATTAGTAGCGGTAGTGGTGACTTTCTTTAACAAAAAAACTCCATCTTTCTAGCCTCAGCTCTGTTTATTTAATCTTCCTTGGCGCCTAAGCACTACAAGACAAGAAATATTATTTTGTTTTAGCTATCATGAACTATAATTAATGAGTTCATAACCCATAATTATGAAAAGAACATCAGGACCAAGTAATACGTAGTGAGTTTATATATTAGAATACATAAAAAATTCCATGTATATGCATGTAATTAAGCTTGGCCAAAAAAAAGAAAAAAAAAGCTTTTCTTTTTCTTTTTTACTAGATAACATTTAATATTTAGCACGTTCAAGCCACTATATGTGACATAGTGACAACATTATTTTATAAAAAAATTCCCATATTAGTGTCGTTTGACTTCAAAGATTTTCGAAAATCGTAATCACATTATTTTGTTTTCCTTACACATTTAAGTTATAACACGTGATTTGATGTAATGATACCTGCGATATGTTCTAATCACGTTCAGGCAATTAGTATAAAAATACAACAAGATCGATATGAGAGAGCTAAAAAACTAATCACATATACCGTTTTATACTAAATAGTAAATAGTAACTGCTTTACATTCTCTGTTCTTGAACTGATTACAACTGATACAACCAAAAGCAAATCACAAACATGCGAACCTAAATTGCTACAAAAGAGTAGAAACAAGAAGAAGTAGAATCCTTAATGTACATTTGTATCTCCACTAATTAAAACAGAGGCAAGAAGAAGAAGAAGAAGAAGAGAAGCTTGTGATGTTTGGTTTAGGAGTGATCAGAGTAACTACTATTGTTATTATTATTATTATCAGTCCAGCAAATAAGCATAATGACGCATCTCCGCATGATGTAAAATCGAGCTCTTTGTTCTTTCACCAGTCTCCCACACTTCTTCGTGAATCCGTGTTCCTCTCTCGACGACGATGCGCCTTGTTCATCTCTGAAGCTTTTCATTTGGTATTGTGGCAGGTTTCTTGATCGGGACATTTTCTGATCTTCAAGATTTTGAGGTTTTTGATCTTGCCTAAGAAGTGATGAATTGTTTTCGATTTTGCTTCTTGATTTGTTGGAGACTGGTTGATTTTCTTGAGTATTGGGAGCTAGAGTCAGCCAAAGTTAAAGAGAGAGTAATAAGAGAGTCCAGTAGGAGAGTTTAGGCTACTTCTGCATTTATAATGAGTTTATCAATGGCACAAAAACGGTTTCACGAGAACAAACAAATAAAAACAAACTTAATTATCATTTTTCTCCTTTTCTCTTTCCTTTTTTTTTGTTGGGAATAGATCATCATTCATTTATGAAAGTGAAATATATACTAGACTTTAACATTTATAATTGAATTACTATAAAAAGCTCCCAATATAAGGTGAGTAAGAAATAAAAATAAGTTATTTTGATTATTTTTTAAGAATCGTAATTTCGATTTAGGTCACCATTATATATCATATTTTAATTTAGTCACTACAAAAAAAAAAAAAAATCATTTTGAGCATCATCTATTTTAATAGTTAGCATCATGCTTAAAATGATGCTAAATTCAAGGACATTAAATTTATTTTATATCACATTTATAAATGACACTATAGCCACTTCCAATAAGTAACACATGTTATCCTCATTAATTTTTGTTTGAGAAATTTTAAGAAATACCCCTTTCAATATAACTTTTCAAAAATACACCTATTTATCTTTCAAAATATCTTTTTGGATTAAAGGTTGATTTAATGTTTAATTTAGTGCTTAAATCTTGTAGAGTTAGGGTTTAGTGTTTTACAAACTATTTGGGTTTATGTTTGAGGTATTAGGGTTTATATTTTAGGAGTTTTGGATTTATAAAAGATTAAAACTTTTTTTAGGGTTTAAATCCTAAACCCTAGATTCTAAACCCTACAACCCTACAAAATATTATAGAATATTTTAAAATATTAAAAATGATCATTTAGATTGAATTTATATTGAAACTAATATATTTTCAAAAACAACTAAAAAGAGATATTTTAAAAAATATACACCTTAAAAGAACTGTTTTTGAGATTCTCGTTTATTTTTTCGAAAATTAAGATTTCCTTTTTGTTTTAACATTATTTTTAAGGATGTTATAGCATCACTTTTAAAAAATAATGCTATTATAATTGACACTATCAAGGAATTTTTTAGTAGTGAGTCTCTTCATAACTTCTTTTCATTTCATATATCACATAATCATTTATCATATTTAAAAAATACTTCAATGTATTACAAAGGGACCCTATTACAAATGACCCTTAACTATTTACACTGGATAAATTTTGTTAAATATCCTCAAACACAACATACAAAACAACACTTACACCAAAACAACATTTATGCTAACTTCTTTTTCATTTTCTTACTATTTTGTTAGCATGGAATTTCTACTAGACCCAGCTGTTTTTGTCATCTTATAAATCTCACTACTCACTAAATAAATAAAAGTGAAAAAGAAAATAAAAAAAGGTGTTAAGTAGAGAAGTCAGGAAATAGGAAAAGCTTCAGCGGAAAAGAGAGATTTTAATGCATAAAAAGCAAATCCAACTCATTGACCTTTTTCACTGCATCTGTAACTGTTTACTGCTTTCTGAGTACAATTCCACCAACAACAGTCATGCTCATTCTTACCCAAAAAAAAAAAAAAAATCCCCAATCAGCAATAACAAATTGTGTGATTTTGTTTCTGTTTTTCTTTTAATATTCCTTTTTTCTTTTAACTCATATTATGTCTTTATCTTCGTGAATTTTGATAATTAATATATGAAAAATCTGAATCATGGTAAATAAATTAAAGTTAAACTATCTCAATTGTCTTGTTGAGGATCAAGACAAATGTTCATTATGCAACTAACATATAGTACTAAGAATCTGAGTAATTTCAAAGAAAAATTCAAAAATAGATCATCCGAAAAATCCGACCACCAAAATTTCAAATAATTGTTTTTTTTGGGTCAAATATTTTGAATAATGTGAAATATATCACATGTAATATATATAAAGTAAGTTTTTCTCTCTTTTGGTGAAAACACCTCATCAACCATGTATCCCACATCATTTCAAAATTTTAATATTTAATTTTGATAAAATAATTAATTTAATATATACTTCATATATTAATTACATATTTAGTTTCCGTGCATTTAGTTACAAAGAAATTTCAAAAATCATTCATAAAATCAATTGTAAAATGGTAGAAATCATATTAATATTCAATTTTAAAATATAAAAATTAACTATTTTATTAATATTCATCTTATGGCTTGAAATAAATATTTATATTAAACTCTTTCGGTACAAAACTTAAAAATCACACATACTGAAATCAGTTAATCCGATATTCTGATATATATATTTAGAACCGTTATAAAAAAATCTTTGATTTAACCATAACAAAAATAATAGGGAAGGTAGACAATTTTTAAAACACGAGAAAAAAAAAAAAAAGTGTAAATAACCACATCTTCTTATCTCCGTCCATTTTCCAACCTCAAAATTCCACTATTAACTCATGTAATTGGGGAAAGAGAAAAGATATTTTGAAACCTCGAACGAAATTCTCTGATAATAAAGGATTTAATTGTATGAAACATATTAGATATTCAATCTTTAAAACACGAGAAAACCAAAAAAAAAAAGTCTAAATAACCACATCTTCTTATCTCCGTCCATTTTCCAACCTCAAAATTCCACTATTAACTCATGTAATTGGGGAGGGAGAAAAGATATTTTGAAACCCCGAACGACATTCTCTGATAATAAAAGCATTTAATTGTGTGAAACATATTAGATATTTTATAAAACAAAAATATTAATCATCAATATAAAAAACATTTTGCAACCATTTATGATGGTTATTAAAAAAATACTAAGTTTAATTTAAAATAATATGTTATATCTTATAAACATTTGTTTTTTTATATTATACAAATCATAAACTACTAAAATAATGAAGGTTCATGACAATATATTTAAATATTAAGATAAACCAAATTGACTTAAAGACACAAACTATAATAATAGAAAGAATAACACATATACCCACTTTTCTATACCCGTTAACCACATATACCCACCACCATTTTTTTAATCACATATATCCACCCTTTTTATTTTAATATCATTATACATTTCATACCAAAGCTATTTTTCATTACAAATGATAAATTTGTTAAGATTTATGATTTTAGGATGTAAGGTTTCGTAAAATTATAGAAATTATGATTTATTTAGGATTTGGGGTTAAATCTATATAAAATTAAGGTTTAATTTTTAATAGCTATTAGGGTGTAATTGTTAGGATTTAGGGTTTAGATTTTAGGGGGTTAGGGTTTATTAAGGGCGTAAAGACTTTTTGGGCTTTAAGATTTTAGGTATTAGGATTGTTAAACCCTAAAACCTAGAATCTAAACCCTAAAACCTTTTAAATAGTTAATATTTAAATAGTGGTATTTTAGATTTTTTACAAGGGAATGTGACTAAATGGAAGGAAAGTGGGTATATGTGATTAAAGGTATGGAAAAGTGGGTATATGTGGTTAAACCCCATAATAATATGAGTTTATTTGATATGTATCCATTCATATATCAATATACTGTTAATACACTGCAGTTAAACTGAAACAAAGTGGGAAGAGAAAAAATCTTCAAAACTCAGGGAAAGAATATAACAAATATAAATGGAAAATGACTATAAAGACAATCAATCTTTTGATGTCCAATACGATATATATTGAACAAATTTAAATATGTCGAAAAAGGATCTTAAAAATAATTACAAATGTAAAAATGATTAGCAAGTATTTAAAATTTTCATGGTAGTAAGAAAATAAACAATGATTTTAATTCCTAATAGGATATTAGACGCTGCATTTAGAAATAATTAATTATCTTATAAAACACAAATGATAAAACAGTGATAAGATAATGTATTGTTTTAGTTAGTGATTATGAATTTTGTTTATTTATAACTAAAACAGTAATTAAAAATCTTAGCAAAATGATGTAGGATAGATATAATGATAGAAATTTATACTATATCAAATTTACGATCATACAATACATTGTCAAATAGTAAATTATAAAGATNATCATAAAAATTTAAAATAACATGAGAAAAAAATGCTCCAAAACTATAATACAATTACCAAAAAAATTATGGGATATTGTTATCTCAAGAACAAATCAAATGAAACAAATAAAATTAACACATTCCGCGCGTAGCGCGGATCAACCCCTAGTCTATATCTATAAAGAGAGTTTTCCTCTCTTTTGGTGCTTCCACCTCAGCAGCCAACTAAGCACACACCTACTAACTAATTACATCAATAATTAAATACATGATGATTAAAGGAATTTGAAAAGTCATTACTCATATAAATTATAAAATTAAATCTTATACAATTATAATTTCCTGAAACAATCATAAGATTAATACTTTATATTTTTCAAAACAACTTTTTATTAATTAATTTTTAAA
>OVAP01005509.1:0-12943 GCA_900406295.1 Aurinia saxatilis | reverse complement strand
TTGCGACGAGCGATTTGCGACGGACAACATTTCCACGCAAAGACGTCGCACGTGGAATCCTGCCCTCGCAAACGAGGTGTTTTCTTGTAGTGATTACTCTCCCCTACTAACTTCACATTATTTCAAAAACTAGACTAGGGACTCAAAAACAAAAACACACTGACAGATATGTGAATATGATGGTACAGTACTGATCTTGTTTCGATTTTGCAATAATGTAACAATGTGTTATACGGATACACGCAATGCGTACATAAATGTAGGCTTTTCTTGCATGCGTGTGTAGAGTTTGACAGATGGGAAGGGTCCTGTGATTGTGGGACACAGAAATTGAATGAACCTCACGTGCACACGATTACAACTTCCTCTCTAGTCTCTAGCTTCAGTCCTTTTCAGTTTTCACCATTTCCACTATCACTTCTTGATCCTACTATTTTAGTTTCAACTCCTTTTGTAACACTTTAACGCAAAACAATCTTTGATCTTCATAATCCATCTATGTTATTGGTTTAGAAATCAAACCTCAGCTCGAATGATGAGTTAAAATAGCAAAAAAGGCTATTGTGAGCGCTATATTTGCTCAACTGTAACAGTTTTATTGACATACAACAACTCATCAACAGAGCAGACAGCTAACATGGCAATATGTTCAGACAAACACACACATCTTTGTCATCCTCATTCATACATCACTTCCTAGAAAAGCTTATCAACAAGAACCACTTTCCCATCACACAAACACCTATTCCTCTTACAACTCCTGTAATTATTGTACCTAATTAAATTGTATATTACAATCATTACACTATCTATTATGTCTACATTATTATCTTCATTCAATTGTAACTCTCCTTTGATCTGGCTTGGCCATCTTTTCCTCTGTCATATAAACAGGGCAAAACCAGCTTAGTATTTTATACTGCTCTTATCATCAATCCATAACAAGAAAGTGACAAAAAACCAAATCAGCAACTTTTACAAGCAACCTTGGCTAGTTTGAAGTTAAGACAACTTGAAGAGATAAATACACAACGCTCTTATCCCTGCCTATGCGTATGGAAGGCACATCTGTCTTCAAAACATATTTTCAATAATTTTCCATGTAATTTTGTACTAGACGTCTCATTGGCTGGTTAATAAGACTATAGGAGTTACTTTTTAGTCCTACGTTTATGACCCATCAACAAGATGGTTTCCAAGATTTAACTTAGTAGACACATCTCACTGGGGGAGGATTACACATGGGTAATGCTTCATAGTCCTATATTTAAAGAGCCCATTGATAAAGTACAGTTTTTCATAAAATGGTTGGGGGATTAAATCACCTGGCAGAGAAGAAAAGGCTGGTGAAAGATCTGTTTCAGAGTTTTGTCGAGTTCGTTGCCCTTCTAAGATGTCCAGTACTTGTCTTGGAGAGTGGATCCTTCCGTTATGCAATGACTGTTCCGAAATGTCTGTCCGGAGATTCCTATAAATATTATCTTCCCTCATTGTTGTAGTACTCGTTGAGACATCAACTTCCATCGTAACCAAGTTTGTTGTTTGCAGTTTCCCTGCTCCACACACTATATATCTTAAGGCCAATGCAGAAACAAGCTAGTCTTCTAATACTTCAAATACTAGTTAAAATCCACCTAACTTTATGCCGATGCTATTCTTTACTCTCTGATACTTGTATAGTTACCAAGTTTGTGATTTGCAATTTCTCTGTTTCAAAAAACCATGGTAGAGCCAATATAGAAACTGGATACTATGATTCTACATAGCTAAACCCACCTAACTATAGCTAACTAAGCAATCTACTACAAAGAGAAGATGGTAAGGGTAAAACCGGTCACCTTTAAGTGAAGAGTCAAGGTTCGTAGAGGAAATCATCGGTCCATACATATAACGATCAGAATTTAGATATTCCTTCACTTTCTCCGACACTCTTCTCCTCTTCTTCTTTACACCCAATGTCTCAAACCCTAGAGCTAAATTCGGATAACCAAATAAGCAATTAGTGAAAGTACTTGAAAAATTTGTTAAATCCACGTAATTATATACTCTCTGTGACACTTGTATAGTAACCAAGTTTGTGATTTGCAATTCCTCTGCTTCAAAAACTATCTTAGTGCCAACGTAGAAATTACATAGCCTGATCTAATTGTACACTAAAGATACGATTGTTGTTGGTTCTGTATCAGTTCATCACAAAGAGAGGATAAGGTATCACCTTTAACCGAAGACTTGAGCTTAGGAGGGTCAACAATGGGTCCGTACATATAAGAATCAGAATTCAGATATTGCTTCACTTTCTCAGACACTCTTCTCTTCTTCTTCGTTACCCCCAATGCCTCAAACCCTAGTCTCTCATATTGTCCAAAATTACGTGCAACAGAAACGTCGTCGTTCGCCTTCGATGATACGGAATTGAGCGGCGGTGGAGAATCTGAAAACAGAGGAGCGAATAAGTAGACATCGGATTTGAGATAAGACACAATACTCTTCTTGACTTTCTTTCGCGCACTTAGCAAATTTCTGTTCGTTTCCTTCATAATAACTCAAGCCAATTTCTTTTGAACAACAACAACAACAACGACGACGGAGAAGAAGAAGGGTTTAGTCGCTGTCTGCTCACACGCGTCGCCATGGTTTCACTGTGCTTTGACACAGAGACGCTGGACAGAAGTGCCACGTGTCCTGCTAACCTTCTGGGTGAGACAGAAGTGTTTCGAATGTTTTGAGCTTGGGCTTAAGTCCGGCCCATTGTAATCAGTTGGGTTTATTGTTCTGAATTCTTAAGCCTGTATTTTATTTATTTGGTTGACAAGACTTTAAAGCATCTTGATGTGTTGTAGTCCAAATTCCAAGCCCATGACACAAACCAAACTGGGAGTTTTATACATGGGTAGGAAAACCAGACCAAAAAGAAATTTATTTGAGAAAATAACAAGGTAGATAGATATCAAAATTCAAAGGGCTGATTGCTCTTTTAAATTTAATTTTTTTTAAATCATCACATAATTTCAATTTGGACAAAATATAACTAGGTCTAATAAGATCACTGTCATGATATCATATGTCCGAATTACACAAAATGAATCAATTACAGCTTAGAACAATATGTTAAGTTTCATAGACATCTATCTAAAAGGCCAATTGTTAGTCCTTCACAATATATAAGAGAGAGATATACATAGAAATCTACTCATTACCATATATATAGTTTTTATTAGTTAGAGACTTATAGTGTTTGTCGAGCAAAATCAATGTAACTTGCGCGTACAATCTTTAAAATTAGTGTTTGACATCAAACCCAACCTCCTCAAAATATACATAGAAAAAATGATTGGATGATTCATGGTTAAACATCGACTGGCCATGGCTCAAAAGGAGGAGAGGTATATATGTTTTGCATTCGAAGTGGAATTCATCTCAAAGATATTTAACTGAAAAGCTCATGCGAAAATCTTAGGCTAGTACATTGAATCCAAACTTTAAGATGTCAAAGAGAACAAGGCAGTCCAAAAAAAAAAAAAAAAAANGCCAAAAAAAAAAAAAAAAAAAATTGAAGCGAAAATATGAAATAATGATTTAATGGTCACAAAAAAATAACTTTGGTCTACACACTTGACACTGGGAGTGTATTTGCTATAATCACAGTTCGACAGAGACTTCACTACTACTTCTTTTCTTTTCTATATGTTCATCCAATACGTATCCAAGTTGTTAAAATTTATCATAAATTTCCCTGTGTTCCCAACGAAAATCTAGACTCCAGTTTCATCACTTTTTTTAATAAAAAAAAAATGCAAGAACAATATGGTCCATATAATAAGTTAGACTAATATTACAAAAAGATTTAAATGTAATGGCTGAGAAGATTATTTTCGTATATATATATATATATATACTGTATACATATACAAATAAATATGTATTAAGTATAACGTGTGTGTAATAAGTGTAATAAGTGCAGGAGCAAGCAGAGAAACAAAAGTGAGTAGGCAAAATTGATAAAAAGGGAGGTGAGCATGTTAGATTTGTTATTGTCGGGTCCAAATCCAGACAGTTTGAAAAGGCCTCTTCATCTACACTTGCCACCACCCCTTTAACAACAATATATATATATATACACACAAACCCAAATGTTTGACCTCTAGATTTACGGCATGATTCCTCCCTCTATAGAGTCTACACTATGCACTAGCTAGCCAATAATAATAATAATAAAGGCTAATCATGTTAAGATAGATTTATTTAGGAATGTTGTTTGTATATTCATGCATTATTATTGCGTATATCGTAAGGTGTACAAAATTTACGGAAGAAAAAGCATATAGCTAACGTGTGTATTTACAACACAAAAGTCCACGTAGGTGATCACATATCCCAACAACAAGAGCCGATATGATATGGATATGTTAATCAATCTCCATCATATCATAACGGCAGATTGTTTGTAGTTTCTAGTTGAGGAGCTCGAAACTCTATCATACATTCCTGATTCCTCCTTTGACGGAAGTCTTTTTTTTTTCTTTCTTTTTTATAACATTTACTACAACTGGTTTCAAATTTCAAGCCTAACACACGTACGCTTACATAGAGTGTGGGATGGTGATGGTGCAGATATAAGTGCGGAACTGATTTATGTTATCATTCACGATATCACTATTTTACAGTCCATTCTTTTGGGCTTTCAATTTTTTGATCTCTCAATTTTTAGCAAGAAAAACAAAATTTGGTATGTAAAATCACACTTTTATTTCACACTTTCATCCGGCGATCACCATTTGAATAACTTTTTCTCATTTATTTAGAGTTTTCCTTCCTTTTCATTGACTGTACTAGCATGCATTGATGCACCTACTAAATTTTGTTTATAATCAACATTAAAATCTATACAAATGTTTATAAATCCCTCAAACCGACATACTAATACAGTTCATATTTGACTAAAAAGTGATTCCATTTACGTAATTTATAGTACCCTATACGTAATTAAGACGTTTTCCTAACCGGCTAATCAATAATGTATACATAGGTTCGGTTTTTTAATGTTTAAACGAAACTATATTATGGTTGGTTAAAGTTTTACTAGTGCCTATTTATTTAAATAAATTCGAAACTAATAATACATAAGAAGTAGAAGAAGAAGAAGAAAACGAAGGATAAGGAGATATCGTGCCAATCAGAAACAGGTTATAAATTCAATGTGTGTGGGGTCAAAATGTTTATCACATGACGTTTTTTTGTCAACCATACGAATATGATCTTACTATTTATCTTTTCTTTTTTTTGGTAAAAGACTACTATTTATCTTTCCTAAGATGATGAATACACATTCTGTAAAACATCGCATTGCGAGTGAAAGATTAAACTACTTCAATTCCAATATTGTTAAATGTCAGTTTAAGCATATTTATGAGGAAACTAAGCCCATGCACATTAATCAACGTTAATCGTTGATGTTACATTACATGATGTTGATTCTAAATAATTTTAAATGAATAAGATTTGTGTAGTGTTCTGAAAATAGTTGACAATCAATTACTTTACTTCGTTCTATATTACACTTCTCTATGTACAGTACACTTATGGGTGGTTTCAATTTTATATGACATGACTTACTAATGAATTACAATTAATTAACCTTAATAGTTGATATTACTTGACACTTAAATTTCAATGTTTTTTTTTATCTAAAAAGAACTGATTGGCTTGAAAAATAATAATAGAAGCAATTAATGTTATGAAAATAGTTGACAAATGACTTCTTGTGGTTTACTCATCCTTCTAAGTTTTAACCAAGTCGATGTTTCCATTTAGAACTATAAGTCTCGCCAAGTCGATGTTGTCAATCCACAAGACCTCAGGGTTACAGTCCTTCTCCTCAAAATCTTTGTCAAATATAATCTTAACATGTTGAACAAAAAAAGAAGAAGAAGATAATCTCAATCTTAATTACAATTCAAATAGTTTATTATTTTTCTATAGTGAATTCTTAACAATTTAGTTATTTGGGAATCTCAGAAATGTCTTTTTTGGATGCATATTTTTAAAAATGCATATTTTTTTTTTTACTATTTTTGAAAATATGTTAATTTCAATCTAAATTATTATTTTTAATATTTTAAAATATTCTATAATGTTTTGTAGGGTTGTAGGGTTTAGAATCTAGGGTTTAAGATTTTAATCCTTAATAAATCAAAAACTTTTAAAATATAAATCTTAATAATTCAAATATAAACTCAAATAGTTTGTAAAACACTAAATCCTAATCCTACAAGATTTAAGCCTTAAATTAAATTTTAAATCAACTCTAGATCTTTTTTTTTTTGTCACAAATAAAAGTTTATTCATATTTCAAACGAAGGGGGGATTAAGCCTTACAAGGTAATCATAGTCACCAAACCAATAGGTAGATAACACACATAACCAAGGAAACACAATCACACTATCTAAATCTATAAATCTGGCAAAGAACCGGTCCTATGCTAGAGATATTAGATGTTAAACGATATTCCGATGTAACACTTGAAGCTGAACTTGATGCCACTCTGATGGCAGTCTCGATGTTCCTCAAGAAGCTGTTGCGAAGTCATGGAAAGACTAGTTTTGTATCAAAAGCAAAACGAGCTAATCAAACAAAGATGTCCCAGACCCTTATGATTGAAAAGACAACAGTACCTTGTAAACATCCTTCCACATGAGTACACCATTATAGCCAAACTGAACTCAAACAGGTTGAATCAACCGTGGAATTATTGAAAAAAGCAGTTAAGAAATAAACTTAAGAACAACCTGTTGATGTTGCTTGTTACTTTGCATTTTTGAAATCAACTCTAGATCTAAAAAAATATTTTTGAAAAATAAATAGAGGTATTTTTGAAATAAATATGTGGAAAGGAATATTTCTTAAAATTTCTTCTAGTTGTTTTATGATCATCAGCTTTACGTTACTGGTTTAACTCAAGAACACGTGTTTTTTCACACCTCGGCCAACATGATTTTATTTTCGTCGTATAAACAATAAACCAAGTGGGAATAGAGATATGATCTTATGTTATACAATAGGTCGAGAATATTGATAACTCGAGCCGACTATTAAATGTGATTTATAGTATGATTACAAAAAACAAACGTCTCGTGGGTATGTAGGTAAACATTTTATGACTTTTTTTTTCTTTCTTTCTAAAATGATTTTAACTTAACTAAATACTAGAGCCACACACACGATTAGTATATGATTTGACTTGTAAATTCCTAACCGACTACATAAAGGTCTTATTAATCAAATTCCTAACTGGCTAACTAACCTTATGCATTGATTGCAATTGTGTCGACCCTTTGATCTGTAATTTTCCTTTCAATCTCGATCTCATCTTATACTTAACAAACATACTAGAGAGGTTACAAATATGCAATGTTTTGATTGAGTTAAACCGGATTACTTTGACCGGAATTGTTGTGAAACCTATTCTGATTTTAAAATCTGGACTTGAATTAGCCGTTAAAACTGGTCAAAAACCCAGTAAAATCAGTGATTCGGTTCAATTTCAAAACCCGATTCACAAGATTTAATTAATAATTTTATTTAATTAAAATTGTAAATTTAATATTTTAATAATATTTCACTGAATTGAAATAAAATAACTGTTAAAAATGACATTTGTGCTTTGATACTTATTTTTATTTTACAGTTATGTGAAAAATCCAATATTTCAAAATGATCTCACTTCTTTTGTCTTGGTAAATCATTCTGATATTTTCTACATATAATTATTGTACAAAAAGTTTATATGATTTTTAAAGACATATAATAGCTATGTATTTACTCAATTATTATATTTCTAGCTCTTTCTATTTTTTATTTTCTTGTGTAAGTAATCTTATGTGTAAATTTTATAATTGCTATATAATATTTTTTAAGTATGAGAAAATATATAGTAAACTTTTTTATGCGCATATCTATATATAAATAAATGCATATAATATAAAATCATAATTTTTAAAAATCTGGACAAACCGATCGCAACCAGTCTTCCAGTAACAATATCGAGTCAATGTCCGATCCAATTTTCCAAACATTGCAAATATGCATTGTAGATGCAGAAGAAGAAAGCGTTGACATTTGGACTGACACCAAAACGCACTCCCGACAGACTCTAGTCTACGATCGAAAATTCTTTCCTTAGGGATTATAAATAGGAGCTGCATCGGATCAAGAAGGAGGAGGATAGAACGGAGAGAGCTAGATCGACTTAATATTGTATCGAACTCTTGCTTTCTTAACTACTACTTGTAAACATCAACCTTCACATCAATCGACCTAAACATTACTACAAAAGATCCCTTGATCGACCTTCGTTTAATTCACAGGAAATTTTCGAACCACTTTATTTTTTTAATTCTCTTGTGACGTATTCAGTTACAACAATTGGCGCTAGAGAGAGGGGGTATTACAAGAGAATTTCTTACACGCAAAAGCAGGTCGATTATGTCAGACAAAACCAACAAAGCAGCTCAGAGCAACCTCACCGTCGAACAATCAACAAACAAGCATATTCCGCCCCCGGTGACCGAAGGCCCTGCCATCGAGCCCTCGCAGCCACAAAACCAGCAGCAACTCGCACCCAACAACACCTCAGAGACCCCTCTCGTCCTGGGCGCTCTGCCGCCACCGCCGGTCATCACCCCATTCAACGGACCTCAACTAAGTCCGTTAACAAGGCCGGTGTCGAACGACCGGTCACATCCTTCCCCTGCAGCATCTCCGGAAGTCATGACCTTCTTACAAGCCGTTCTAAAAAGATCGAGGACGTCGGACGCGACAACGCCACTCGTTTCAACGAACTTACTTGCGCTCGGGAGATCTGTCAAAACCAAATAGATGGACTTCAACATGTTAACCGCGAGCTCTCTCGAACCACCGACATCGAAGCCGTAAGAAGAAACCTCTTCGGTGGGTCCCGGGGATCAAGCGAGAACGATCGCAATCTCAACGTTTGCGACACCGCCGAATGCAAACACCCTTGGACACCACCGCCTCCAGATGCGGGACATCGCGACGAACTCGACGCCCTCAAACAGCGTGTCCTCGACATGCCATCTCGGGTCTACCAAGCAACCAGCTCGGCCCCAGAGATCGATCGCATCCTCCGCGAATCGCAGAACACGTCCTTCACGCAAGAAATCTCGGAAGTCGAAGTCCGATACTGCGGCAAACTCAAACTCACGAGTACAGTAACACGGATCCGAGCCACCACCTCACCGCTTTCAGCATCACGATGAATCGTACCACCTTCGTGCCGGAGCATCGCAATGCAGGCTATTGAGATCTTTTCGTGGAGACACTAACCGGCGCCGCCCTTACGTGGTTCTCCAAGCTCGCCACACACTCGATCCACAACTACCAGAACCTCAGTACCATCTTCCTTAAGCACTGATGTATGTTCATCAAGAACGATGCTTCCGACTTCGACAACCTCCTATCTTACATCGACCAATTCAAAGAGGTCGTATCTAGGATAACGGTGACCGACGCCGCTGCCATCGCCGCCCTGCGACAAGGTGTTTGGTACGAGTCCGCATTCGGGAAAGACATCAAAATCAATAAGCCACTTACCTTGGAGGACGCCCTTCATAAGGCAAACACATACGCTGAGACAGAAGAAGGGGAAGCGGCCCTTGCCATCAAATACTCTACCACTATGAGAACCCCAACCCCGCCAAGCAAAGTACAAAACGAGCATCGCGATCATCGACCCCCTACCCAAGCCTTGACACAGGCCAAAAAAAAAAAAAGAGGGCGATGAACGCATTCAACGTGAACGACGAGAACACCCAATCTTCTCCACCTAAATGGAACGTCTATCGACAACATGACGACCGTCGACAAGACGATCGCCACCAAGATGACCGTCGACAGGACGATCGACAGCAAGAAACCAACGCCAATCAGGGCGACCCATCAAAGCCGTAGTACGACTACTATCGATTCCACGGTCACCCCACATCCCAATGCTGCGAGCTCCATGGCCTGCTGATGGCTAAGGTTCAGAGAGGAAAATCGGAATCCCAGAGCGGGCTCCCCAAACCGACACCCAACCTCCCGGTTTCAACCAATCACAACAACGGACACCACCAGAGAAGCATTCACCGCCCCCGCGCAGCCCAGACACTCCATCACCTTCACGGAGGACGATACATCGGGCATCGACCTCCCCCACAACGATCCCCTGGTCATCGAGTAGTGTATAAGCGACTGCGACGTCACCCGTATTCTGATCGATACGGGAAGTTCGGTCGATCTGATCTTTCAGGAGACCCTAAATTGCATGGGCGTCCTCCCGTCCCTAGTTAAGCCCCATCCCAAGGTCCTCACCGGAATCAACGGTGCCTCCACCCTTACCACCGGAACGAATAAGTTACCAGTCCGGGCCAGTTGCGTCACCAAGATTGTCAAGTTTGTCATCCTCGACAAACTTACGGTATACAACATTACCCTCGGAACCTCGTGGCTACACGATATGCATGCCGTTTCATCGACCTATCATCAATGCTTGAAGTTTCTAAGCCCCGACAGTACCTTTACGCTTCGCGGCGACCAACGAGCCTCACGAACCTGATTCGTGACCGAGCACAAAGTTCATAAATCCTCTGGGATATGCAACATGGTCGAACTCAAACGAGGGAACATCCTCCCACCGCCCGAGCACACCCAAGACATTGTTGTTCAAGAAAACATCGATTATAGCGATCTCACTCGATGCCTTGGCATTGGGGCCGACCTCAAGCCCACCATTCGATGGGAACTCATCGACTTCCTCAAAGAAAATGCCTCGACGTTCATATGGTCCACAAATGAGGTGCCCGGGATCGACCCCAACAGTACGTGCCATGAACTAAACGTCGATCCCATGTATAAACCTATCAAGCAGAAACAGCGAAAGCTGGGCTTGGAGCGGGCCAAAGCTGTTAATGCAGGGGTGCGACGCCTCACCGACGCAAGATCGATCAGCGACAAATGGGGGGTCTGTGTCGACTTCACCGACCTCAATAAGGCATGTCTGAAGGTCAGCTTCCCTCTCCCCAACATCGACCGAGTCGTTGAAGCCACCTCTGGCCACGAGCTACTATCCTTCATGGATGCTTTCTCGTGGGACAACCAGATCCTGAAGCACCCAGCTTTCGCTGGGTGCATCAGGATCTGGTTTGTAAATAGGATCTGGCTTAAAGAACGCATGGACGACCTACCAACGCTTGGTAAACAAGATGTTCGCCAACAATCTAAGGCGAACAATGGAAGTATACATCGATGACATGCTCTTTAAATCCGCCAAAGCCGGAGACCACATCGAACATCTTCGCACAACTCTTAACGAGTACGGGATGAAACTCAACCAGACCAAGTGCTCCTTTGGTGTCACTTCAGGCGAATTCTTGGGGTACTTCGTCACCCATCGAGGTATCGACGCCAACGCCAAGAAAATCATCGCCGTCCGCAATCTGACATCCCCTCGTAATGTCAAAGAGGTGCAACGACTCACATATTGTATCATGGCGTTCAATCGCTTCATTTCGCGATCGACCGATAAGTGCCTCCTCTTCTACCAATTATTGCAGACTAACAAGCGCTTCGAGTGGATCGCAAAATGCGACGCCTCCTTCCTGGAACCCAAGGAATACCTCTCCTCGCCTCTGATCCTAAACAAACCAGAAGAGGAAGAAACTTCATACCTTTATATCGCCGTCAGCACGTCGGTCGTCAATGGCGTGCTCGTACGTGAAGACTGCGGCTATCAGAAGCCCATCTTCTACACCAGCAATCGAGAGGCTTGCCCTCGCCGTCGTGGTCGCGGCTCAAAAATTACGACATACTTCCAATCGCACACCATAGCTGTCCGCAGCAGTTATCCATTGCAAAATATCTTACACACTCCGACACAGTCTGAACGAATGGCAAAGTGGGCGGTCGAATTCAGCGAGTACAACATCGATTACCGTAGTCGAACCAGCGCCAAGTCCCAAATAATCTCAGACTTTATCGTCGAGCTCCTTTTCGAGCACAACTTCGAGGAATTCAGCGACTTGTGGTCGCTCCATGTTGACGGCTCATCATCAGAGCATGGGTTGAGAGTCAGTATCCGCCTAGCCTCTCCTATAGGCGATATCCTCGAGCAATCTTTCCGCCTCGCCTTCAACGCCTCAAACAACGAAGCTAAGTATGAGGCCCTAGTTGCGGGCTTACGTTTGGCACGGGGAATCAGAGTTAACCGGCTAAACGCTTTCTGTGATTCACAGCTGTCGTAAATCAGTTTAGCGTGTAGGAAGAAGCCAAGGACGATCGGATTGTCGGCGGAATTCGACTCTTTAACATTGACCAAGATCCCAAGGTGCAACAACACCTCCGCCGACGCCCTCGCCTCCACCTCCGACCCAACTCAATGGCGAATCATTCCGGTCGAAAGTATCGACCAACCCAGCATCGGCCCCTTTACCACAATATCCGTCATCAATGGCCCACACGACGGCCTCGAAGATGGGTAGCTTGATGAATGTGCATGAAGTTCGCTCGCAACTCTCTCACTACAAGAAAACACGCCGTTTTGCGAGGGAAATTTGCGACGCCGGGTTTCCCTCGCAAATCTGCGTCGCATTTGCGTCGAATTTGCGTGTAATCCCAAACATCATCGCAATATCGTCGCAAATCCGCAAGGACAACATTCGTCGCAAACCCGTCGCAATTTAGCGACTTCATTGCGACGTTTTCGCGTAAAGGGNTGAGCGACGTATGTGCGTCGAACACATAATCCTCGCACAAGACTCGCAAATTTGCGATGCCTTTGCGTCCAAACTGGGAGGAACCGACAACAAGACGCAAATACGTCGCAACATTGCTAGTTCGTTGCGAGGGAAAGTAGTTTCACCTGTAAGTTCGTGGATAACGTTTATAATT